>KL289067.1:29583-42361 GCA_000699545.1 Podiceps cristatus | reverse complement strand
CTTCTCAGCAGGGCTACTCTCAAGGATCTCCCTAAGCAGCCTTGTTTCACAAAGTGGCTTTAGGGTGACAATGACTGAACTGAAACAGATCAGGGCATTTGTTTCAGTAACAATTGTTTCTGAAAAATCACTTTGTTAGGTAGTTGCTGCTGCTTCTTTATAACTCAGTGTAATTTACCTTGATAGCGATCCGTGTTCATTAGCAAAAAATTTTTTATATTGGCACCTATTTTTATATTTGCAATGAGGTAAACCCAGATTTTAAGACTGCCACATGGGAAATACAAATATCTGTGGTTACTACTTCTACAGAACCCTGGTGTTATATTCTCTAGACATAGGCCCTTACTTGCATCTACAGAGTTCTTTACTAAATAACTCCTGTGTTCTGAAATATCGTGACCTAAATTTTGATTGAGGGTAGGGAGGGGAAAGATTATGAAAACCAGTGGTATTCTATCAAGCTGCCACAAAAGTAATTGTATTTTTTTTGTTTGTTTTGTTTATTGTCCTGGAAAGTGAGTGTTAATTTAGAACAAACAATAGTGCCTATACACTTAGCAGTCCTCCGGCAAGTAGTAATATTAGAATAACTCCTAAATCCAGTAAAACCAGTCCTAGCATGCCAGACAAGGAAAAAAAAAAAAAAAAGCTACAATAGATCAGTATATAATGTAATCCATCAGCCTTCTGTAGATTTTATCAGGGTTTAATATCTTTTCTAAGATAAAACATGTTAAATTACTTTGAATTCAGTTGGCCTTTTACCCATATTCTTAACATGTCCCCACTTTTATTTTTGTTTCTGTGTCTGGCTGCTGTACACAGAATGGAAATGGAGCTCTTCTGTTGTTAGGGTCTGTTCTGATCTTCCAATGTGACTGGGCATTTCCAGTGGCTGCTGATTAGCAAGAACACTGAGCAGTGTAGGGCTTAGCCTACCTTTGCCTCTCGGCAGGAATTATGGTGCAGTAAGGATGCTCTCTGAAGGAGAAAAACTAAGAGGGATGAGAGGAGTGGAGGGCAGCAGTGAAACAACGGGGGAAGAAAAAAAAAATAGGTCCAACTGTTTCTAGGAAGGTATATTGCAGCCTTAAGATTATAACAGCACTATCATAAGCGTCAAGTTTTAATGTATGTTTGGAAGCCATTTGAGTGTTTTATGTGGATTTTGAAGTAATCGTTTCATGATTATGTAGAAGTCCTCTGGATTTGCCCTTGAATGTTTCTTACAATACATATGCAGGTGGTTGCAGTTCTGTGTAAATACCTATTGCTGTTTTTCTCTGTAAAATACAGACTGTTTACCCATCTTTATGGCCATGACCTTGACAGGAGTCACTCTTGTTATACACATACTTACTAACAGTATTTTATTTACCTCCATTCTAAAATACACACTTTCGTGCCTTTTTTTTTTTTAATCTAGATACGTAGTTGATTCCCCTTTCCAGAGAAGAATGTTGTCTATTCTTACCTCAAATCAAGAAGGGACTGTGCTGTGCTCATCAATTAAATGTTTGTGTGTTGTCCTTAGTTTTGTCCACCAAATACATTCATAAAGGGAAATTAAAAGCAATTTTCATTACTCATTGTAGCAATCATTTGTCAATTTAACATTTGGAGAAAGGTAATCTGAATTTTTACTTTTGTTTATTAGCTATTAGAATTCAATGCCAATCGTTAAAAACAAGCCAATTTAAAATAGCAATTTTCTTTTGCTCACTGAATGAGAAACTCTTCTACCTTTGTCCTCCTTCAGAAGAAAATACTGTTTTTTAGAATCTTACAAATTATTTATAACTTTTAGTTTTTAATAATAAAAAAATCTGAAAACAAAACAGTGCGTTCTTTCACAAACCAGATATTATTCCAAGATTTGATGTCCAATCTAAATCAATTTTCAGTTACTTTAGAATGCTGAGCTTTTTTGACTTGGAAAAACACTGCAGGTATCAAGGATGCTACTACAGACAGTTAATAAATATCTCATTGCTTTAGTGTAAATAGTTGTCTTCCATAGCTTGAAAATTAAGAAAAGGAGCATATAGAGATATTTTGGGGTCCATTTTTGGTGATTCATCAGACAGGATATATAAAAATTCATTAAGTATTTACAGGTGAAGTCAGCATATGTGGAAAGAGAAATGAAAGAGCTTTCTGATCCTGTAGCTGACTTGGACACTTTTGATCTAGTTATTGATGGTGGCTGAAGGCAACTCTGAGAATGCAGTACCGAAAGAAATACAGAAGGCGGCATATCGTTCCTATTGCTGCTTCTCATAGAAGGTCTTATTTAAAAAAATACAGTTTTGGCTGATTTATTAGCCATGTGACAGTGAATTAAGATGCTGAAGCTCAAATAGTATTTTTGGCTAATGGTCTGTCTTTGAAAAGTTTTGATGTTCCTCTATATCCAGAACTTAATCTATAAAAAAAAGTTCTTTTAATGTTTATAGCTAACATGATAGTTCCTTTAACTTTCTTTAAAGAGAAAGGATTTTAATAGGATGTTAAGAATTGCTTGTTTAGATCAAAAATTTCTAGCAGGTAGCAATAGGCCCACGTCTCTCTGCTAGTTATTTTAAACAGCAGATTGCTTCAGTTAAGACTTCAGTTTTTCAGACCTCCTTTGTTGCTGTAGGATTCTTTCATAGAATATATTCCTCATATACTCAGTAACTTGAAAACATGTTTATTTGCTTTAAATGTGAGAGAAACTATATTAGATGATAGTATCCTTGGTGGGCTGGAAAATGTGGTAAAAAAATTGTTTTCATATTTAATTTCTCATGTTTATAGGAAGAGTAAGAGCTGTAAATATCTCCTTCCAAATGTGTTTTGAAGACTAACACGGAGATTGTGTTAACAAGACTTTTTCTGGAGTATTATATGTAGACATTTTTTCAATGATGCAATCTCAGGTATAGTCTAAAAAAAAATAAAAATCAGTGTATAATATCCTCTAGAAGGTGTTTGCTTTGTTTTCCCTTTTTCAAGTCATTGCTATGGCTCTTGTTACTGAGACAAATGCTACATATTCCTGTAGTACCTCTCCGATACTATTGCAAATTGGTTTTAAAAAAAGGCTCATTATGCACATAATACTACTACAATGGCCTTCCTTCTGAATCTCTGGAAAACTTACTGTTACACAGTTTTTTTTGGAGTTAATTAGGACCAGAAAACAGCTTGTTGTTTGTTACTGCATCCAAACCCCAGGACATGCTGCACTAATCCCATTGTGCTGTGTGGTGCCGCAAGAGAGGTGTTCAGCTGACGTTTCGGAAGCTTATCATTAGCATTGGGAATGTGCTTTATCAAATCATTTAACTAGTTAACTCTCTACATATTGTGATAAATTCATTTAATGTGTTAGTTTGGGACTATTTTCTTCCTTATTCTCTCATTTGAAACGTATGTTAAATATAATACATTTTGACTTTTGACAAAGTCAAAGCAATCTTAAATTATTTCTTTGTATGCTAATCCCCATTTTTACCTAAAATAATGAAAAATGAATGCAAGTCTTCTAGAAAGCCCTCAGCAAGGAGTAAGGTAGTATTGCTTTGTCCAAACAACAGACTAGAATTGGATTTTTATGTTTTTATCTGGGACACGGCCTGCTTTCAATTTTCAAAAGAACAACTGCATTTGCTTTTTTGTGCAACTCTCCCCTGTAAGATGCAGGCAGAAGAGAGACAGCCCAGGATGGGGAGGAAGAACTTTACATTTCCTGTGTCATCACTCAAACCAGATTCATCTTAAAAATTGCATTTGCAGCAGTTTTCTTGTTACAGAGAGAAAAATTAAAAACATGTTTACTATTGTAATGTCAGTTTTTCTACCAACTTTGCTTTCTGTAAGCAATCTGGTATAGAAAGCCTCTGAAAGTGCTTCTGATCCTTCGAAAGCTGAAAATTTGTAGTTTGCAGTTTAGCTGCCAAGTCAGTGGGAGCCTTGAAGCCTGGAAAAGGTCTTTGGTAAGTTGTTCAGCACAGTTTTTACCTTGGCGACTAACTGAAGCCTATATTTATTTTCTGGTATAAAGCCAGCCTAGTTTCCCCAACATCTGACCAAAATCCCTAATTGAGTTCTAAGGCAACAGTAATGTTGGGTAAATTTAGTTTCTTCTGTGGATGTAGAAGTGTTACATATATTTGGCATTTTGCAGTTTATTTTTAATTTAACAAGAATGTCTTTAAAATTATAATACCAAACCTTGGGGTTTTGATTAATTATAAGAAAGGCATTATCAGTATGATATAAACTGCAGGACTTTCTAATCTACTTTTTAATGATATGACTGTTTGTAGGAAAAAAGATCCACTTATTTTCACCTTCTAGCAGTTTAGTATTTAATGTACACTAAGATGGCATCATTCCTAAAAACGCCTGCTCACTTTACTCTCCCTCCCCAATTGCAAATTTGCTTTTGAAGTGCACAGTCTGTGTGATTAAATAAAAGGAGCTGAAAATTAGTGAGGAAATTGCATGGTCTAGCCATTTTAGAAATGAATTAAAATTGCTGTTTAGCAAAATGGAGTAATTTATCACTTATCTGTTCCCTGTAAGTCATTTATCATGACTGGCAACTATCATCGTTTTATTCTAGTCTGAGATGGTGGGGAGGAATCAGAGGTTTACAGTGCACGAGTTCATACTTCTTGTCATTGGCAACTAATTTAATGATTTTGTGTAGAATAAAACAGGAAGCAGAAAAGCTTTTCCAAGTTTCTCCTCTGCTACTGCAACATGGTATTATACATGACGTTGTATCACTTATGCTGTTAAATCCCAATTGGGTAGAATTTTATCTTGCATTTCAGTTTACTTAAATGCATACTAGTTTTACTTATATGTTGGGTCTAAGTAGTACAGACTCTGGTGCCCAGGATTTCAGCTGCAGTGCCTTTTTGAGATAAACCATGTACTGATAGTGGACTTTATAAACAGAGACTATGGTAGTCCAAGATAGTTGGTTAGAACAGCTAACCAAAGTCTTACTTCCCTTGTCATCTTTTTGAGTGCAGCATTTTCTCTTGGAGAATGACTTGAGATGGTTCACCAGCTCCCTGGATTTTTGGAATCATAGACAGCTGTACAGGATTTTTCTGCAAAAGGATCATTTAAAATAGTAATAGGCCCTTGAGAAATTATTCTGACTCGCTCAGGATAAGTTGCTTGTGGTCTTAAATGTTTTGTTCTCATGTTAGGCCTATCCATGATTATCTAATAATGGACTTATTCCCTAATAAAGGAGGAAGAAAGTAGTGTAATGTGAGTAGTAAAATTGAAATTTATTTTAGAACATTTTCTCAAGCTGGTAACTGCTGTTTCTGTGATACTACATCTTCATCTTTCTGTAAAAATAGCAGCTATTTTCAGACTAAAGGTTCCCATTCACAGCATAGCTGTTTGCTTTTAACGGCCTGTGAGTGCGACTTTCTTTATTTGCTGATTTATCTGTAATAAAGATTTATCTTGTTTCTTTCTCAAAGTTTGCTTAAATATTACAACAATCGATTGCATAATTTATTTCTGGGTATGCTGACAAATAAGATGCTCAAGAACAGCAGCTTCAGTTCCTGCTAGAGAATCTATTCCAGCATGCTATATCTTTTTAAGTATATGCCATATTATTAGGGAAGGGAGCCAGGGATTTGTATGTACATGACAGGATTGGGAGAAAAACAATAAAGAAAAAAAAAATGGGGGAGGGGGGTGTGAAGAAACAGGTGGATATTTCATAGTTGGGAATTTGGAGTCATGAATCTCACTTTCTCCCCAAATTGTTGCCTTGGAATTTTCTGTGGAGACTTGTTTAAAGGGCAAGGAGAATAGTTGCTGGAAAGGAGCAAAAGAACATGAGAAGGGAAGGAAGAATGGGAGATTCATCTATTAAAAAAAAAAAAATAATAGGAACAGAACACTGATAATATATAGCAACTACACTTTTAAAATTAATTCAAAATGAACAAACTTTTAAAAATTAATTAAACCCTAATGATAAAGTAGACCATCTGTACTCCATTTGAATTAACAATTTCTTAGGTTTTATCATAATTCCATTGTTTCTGTTGGTTTCATACTTAAGTCTTGATTACTGTCTGCTTAATAAATTTGTTTTCTTTGAGTGCCTGCATGATTTGTTTATGTATGCAATCCAGTTAACAAGGTCAAATTTAGGTATAAAATTTGGAGAAATACTTTATATTTTTATAGTTTTTCATCTTAAGATCCAGTGAGTGATCTACTAATGGAAGAATATAATCTGGCCTTCTAAAAGCAGTATATGGGAAGCCTTGTGCGTGATGCATCCTGAGATCCTGCTAGGTTCAACAGTACACAACTTATACAGAGAGAACTCTACTTGTATGTAATGGCAAGCCATTAGCTTGCTATTACTGCAAAGTTTCCAATTCTTGATGTTTACTACAGAATTAGCAGTTCAGGTTGTTTTGTTTTATTGTATCAGTCAGCCTGATGTTTTGTTGTAGTTCTCCCTGGTTGCATTACTTTTCAGAAAGACTTTATTACTCCATCTTCTTAATTGTAAATGTTTGAATTTTAAATTGCCGTGAAATGGAGCACAAAACAGTACATCTGAGCACATACTAGTCTCTGGTTTGGCATAATTTATTTATCCAGTCTGTATTTAATGTTTTGAAGTTTGCACAGAAGGAACTTGGCTCTTAGAAATAAAATATCTCTTTGAAAATAATTCTTTTTGGTAGGCAGATAAATTGACAGCACTCTGCTATGCTTTGTTTGTATAATATTAGATTGGTTTGTCACATGACATGGGTCCTTGGAATTTAGATGATAAACTTATTTTAAGACTCTCGGTTTCTTCTGTAAAGAAACATTGCAACTATCAATAAATAGCTTTGCCTTAATCCCTCTGGACAGTTTTATTTCTCTAGTCTATGGTCCCATTATTGTTACTAGCTAATAAGACCAGAGCATGCAGTAATATCTGTGTGGTTTAAATCAGCATGGACACGTGACCAAATCATTGTGGAATCAGGTAGACCTGTTTCATGATTTAATACTGCCAGGGAGGAGCCTAGATATGCTGTAAAGCTTAATGTAGTGCCTATGTAGGACTGTAAAATGTACTAAGGCTTGTGGAAATATTTCTTCTGGACATTTGATCAGGCTCTAAGGGCTTAAATGAAACTCCAAAAAAGTGAATATTAAAACTCCTGTTGACTTCGGTGGGAACAAGGCAAATTCTAAGTAGGAAAATAGGAAATATACCCTTTCTGCACTAGTGGGTGCTTTAATACATCTTGTCTGAAACCTTTCTGTGACACAAATAGATCACGCCTTTTTGTGTTTATTCATATCCCGTTATTCAGGATTATAACTGCAGTAATATATAATGATTTACAGTACTCAAAATTCAGAATAAAAACATGCTAAATTCAGTTACTGGTGTTCACGTTATCTTGTGCTTTTCTATGCAGGTAATTACGGTTTAGTCATTAAATGAAGTGCAACACTTCATATTGGCTAGAATGGCTGCCATGCATTTTTAATGGTTTCTCTAAGTGTCATTAAGTGATAATTTGAAAAAATAAACAAACAGCCAGGAGTATACACAACTAGTTATTAATAAAGCCGGTTCTTAATTCACTTTTAAAATCAACAAAAGTCGTGGCATGAAAAGTGGCAATAATTATAACTGTGCTTTTATATAAAACACTTGAATGTTTTAATATTTTTTCAGTCTGTCCGTTATAAATACATACTTTCATATCAAGAGTTAAAATAGCACATCTGTTAGACATTAGATTCACTGTGGCGATGGTAATCGGTATTGCTTCATGGCTTTTCTGTCCTGTCTAATAGACGAAGCATTTTGACTTCTATGTGGCTCCTGCTGTATGTCTGCTAGAAATGTCTCTCTTCGTCAGTGACAAAACACAATAAAGCTCTATAACCTGATTTCCTATTCTTATTTTTTTTTTTTCTCAATCCTTGCTAGCCTACACTGAAACCATACAGTGGCAGAACTGTGGCTGTTTTACCTTATAGCTTCCCATTTCATAGCTGGATATGGCAAGGCAGCATTGCTGTTGCAGTGTCTAATCAGTTTACAAATGTCAATGCCATATCGAGGGCAAAGATGTCTGAGGTTGCATCCAAGTGATCATGAGAGGGCGTTTTAATTTTCCATGAGGAGTGCATTACTCAAGACTGGAGAGATGTGGAGATAGCTTATTGCTGTCTCCCCTCCCTTCAAATAATTTTTGTGTTATGGTGCAGTTTGGCCAAACTAGGATATTTTCATAGCAGATATTAGAATTCATGCCATGGATATATCTTCCAATTATGAGGAAATACTTAGTTTTGTTGATTTCCTGTGAAAGGGTACTATGGACTTAATCTCCCTTCAATCATTTGAAACCAGTAGTTTTCAGGATTCATTCTTGTAATGCCAGGAAGTGTATTCTCAGTTGTCAGATGCATGTGGAAAAGTATTGTAGTTCATAGCAAGCAGCACATACTGGAAAATGAGATGACTATCTAGTTGAGTACGCAGACTGTCTCAGCCGCTCAGTCAAGCCCTGTAAGCCCTGTGACCTTTTGTCTGTTAGACTTTTTTTTTTTCCTAGCAGTGAAACTCATCAGAAGAAAAATCAAAGTTCTTTTAACTACTGATACCAGAAGTGAATCTCCTGATATATCAAAAATGTTGCTGAACCACTTTGGCATTTTCAACCTTAGCTTCCTAAAAGCAGTTTCCATCAGAAATCTCATTTTAATGAGTTTTCATTAAAACAAGTAACTACTGAGAAAAAGGGAATTGCCACTAAACCTACAGCTGTAGCTTGATTGGGGGAGTTATTACTAAAATCTGAGTTTTCTTCAGAAATGAGATTTTGAGATTCCCAGAATCACAAGATATGACATCTCAGCTGTTGGCTGTTCTTGTGCTCCTCTGTGAGCTGACCTTCAAGTAGCCTTTTAGTGGCCCATAATTACAAAAAACCTTAAATGACAAAGGAAATATATGAAATGCAGCCAAACCAGATCAGGAATGGTGCCATTCAGTCAGGGTGTCCATATTTGCATGTCTGGAAGTTTGGAAGGTGATGCTGCCTTGAATCCCACAGAAGGCGAGAGGGTTTATTTCCTGACTCTGCAACCCACAGGTGTACTGTTATCGGGTCAGAATCTCTCCCAGTTACGTGAAGTATGGATGTGACCTACCTGAAGAACGCTAGTGCTCTGGTGCACTATCATCCTACCCTCAAACAGCCCTGGTACGGGGTCTGTGTCATAGTACTGCAATGAATTCTGAAGATTGATATGTGAAACTCAATCCTGCAATATAAAAATAGCAAATAATTTTTTTGGTTTGCCAGGTGAGCAAAAAAGATAGTTTGACAGGAAAAGCATGCAGTTAAGTTTTTATCCACAGTGTTCGTGGTTTTTGACCAAAATATTTTTCTGAAGTAAAATATTCCACTCATATTTGGCATTTTTTTCAGTTTAAAATCAGTTTTTAAACAAATCAATGCTAGCTTGATGCAAACTAATTTGTTTAAAAAATGAATGTTTCAGCATAACTTAAAAAAAAAATCACTCCTCTCCCAAAGCTTCAGATTCAAACTTTCTTTACAGTTTTGTTGCTGAAATTAGTGATTAAATTACACCCTAGATTCATTAATTCTTTCCAGCAATGCCCCAAATGGGGTCTCTTCCCCTGTCAATTGGGGGAAGCTTCATACACCATTTGGTCTTGCTGATGGCACCAAGCTGAGTGGTGTGGCTGACATGTTGGAGGGAAGGGGTACCATCCAGGAGTGACGAAAAACATGTGCAAAACAGCCCTGTGAGCACCAAGGTGAGAGGAGGAGGAGGAGGAATAGGTGCTGCAGGCAGCAGAGAAGAGATTTCCCTGCAACCTGTGGAGAGGAGATGCTGGAGGAGTAGGTATGCATGCTGCAGGCCATGGAGGAGTCCACACTGGAAGGGGGGGGAGATTTCCTGAAGAATCTGTGGCCTTTGGGGAGCCCACACAGGAGCAGGCTCATCCTGAAGGACAGAGCCGTGGGAAGGACCTGCACTGGCACAGGGAAGAAGCGTGAGGAGGAGAGAGTGGTAGGGAAGAGCTGTTATGGACTGGCTGTATCCCCTTGTGCTGCTCGGGGAGAGGTGGAGGAGTTAGAAATGAGGGAGTGACAGGAACAGAGTTGAGCTTGGGGAAAAGGCAAGGGCAGGAAGGTGTTTTAAATTTGGTTTCCCACCATCCACAACTATTTTAATTGCGATGAATTAATTTTCCCAAAGCTGAGTCTGTTTCACCTGTGATGGTAATTGGTAAGCAATTTCCCCATCTGTATCTTGAACCATGAACTTTTTCATCTTATTTTCTTCCCCTGCCCTGCTGAAGATGAGTGAGAGAGCAGCTGGGTGGGCATCTCACAGCTGGCCAAGGTCAATCAACACAACCCTAAAGGATTTTTCAAATCTATGTAAAATGTGGCTCTATTTACAGTCTGAGGTTATTTTACTTGAATTACTGCTTGCTGCTTCAGGCACTTCTTTAGGAATAATTTTAAAAAAGATGTGCCTGGTGTGCATTTATGCTCCCAAGAATTTTCATGTCCGTAAATGATCTGGTTTTACAGTAGTAGTTTGCAGTGCATAATATGTATACATAAATATTTTGCATGTTGATTCATTTACGTCCTTCAGCTTTTTATGTTATATATAAATACATGGGACAAAACTACACATACCAAGTTGCTGCATTTAAGTTTTATCTTCTGTCCATTGCAGTTATCCATGCTGTTCTAGCATGCCGTTACAGTAAGCATCGATACCAAATAAACTTGCATTTGAGTGTTTTACGCTTTTATTAAATATTCATTAAATGAGATGCATGGTATTAATGCAATCTGCTGCTGAGTGTGTAAAAACCCCAGAAAATACGTTGTTTGTAAGTTCTTTATACAGAATGAGCTAAAGTTTTCATCCTCTACCAAAACATGTTGCCCCCAGTGGTTCTGTATGTTGGAGTGACTGGCAGGGTTTAAGACCTGGAGAATGGGTACAGCAATTCCTGTGTGTCCTTAGTGCAAGCTGCAGCATCTCTGGACCTGCTGTTCCTGATAGACTAGGAAGGGTTACAAGCAGAATATGTAGGTGTTTTCTTGCTTCTCTATTGGTAATGTCAAAGGTGAAAAATAAGAACTTTTGGTCAGATTACATAAGTGAATTTTTAACTTCAGTCGTGCATGTGGAATCTAACTCATATCTCAATCAGGTTCAACAAAGGGTAAAATCTGCTGTGTCAAAAATTTATGCTTGATAAAAGCAGTCTGATGATAAAATACCAAACTTACTTTTAACTGATTTTTCCTCCATAGGATACATTAGAACACCTCTAAGAATGTATTTTTTGTGCAGAATGGGATTTCATGTTAAAAAAAACCCCACACAAAACCCAAAAAAGACCCCCCCAAACCCCCCCGAACCAAACAAAAATCCAAACCACCAAACAGCGAAACAAACCAAACAAAAAAACTCCCCAAGACACTTGTTCTTCTGAAACTAAGAGGGTGAGATGCCAGTTATGTTGGAGCTTTTCTCACCATGCAACCACTTGTACTCGTAAGCCTGACTATCTATTTATGAACTTCTTTGAGTTCCTTCCCAGAAAGGTGATTGGTGTGGTCGGTAGAGGTGCTAGCTTTCTAGGCGTTACCGCCCTACAGAGTCCGGCTAGGATGTAGCACATCACGATGGTACGTAGCTCCTCCTGCGCGTTTTCTGTGCGTGACGAATGGCCAATCCAGGAAGCAGGCTGTGTGCTGTGTGATCAGCTGCTTCTTGAAGTAGAGGAATGTTGCTTAATTTATAACTGGGGGCTGGAGATTTTTGTTTGGTTTTGTTTTGTGAGAGGTGTTAGCAACAGACAGCAGGGAAAAGAATCCTTAAGGGTGCTCAGAAAGGTGGTGTGTTTTTTTGGTTAGGTTTGGGGATTTTTTTTAGTTTGTTTATTATTTTGTGTTGTTTTGTTTTTATTTTTTTAAAAGTGTTTATTTACAAAATAGGCTTAAGCTGTGATATCCAGCTGTGGATTTCCTGTTGCAAACTCTGATTTCTTTCATTTGGGGTAAGACACTGCTGAAGCCTGCTTTGGGCTGTAAATGGAGCATATTAGATAAACAGTCACTTTGTTTTTTTATATAATAGTCTGGTATGACTTGGCTGCTGCCATAGGAAAAAAAGAAAAAAAACAAAACACATAAATCCAAACAATTCTACATCAAATCTGCGAGAAAGCACTTCAAATAACTATAGACCAATAATTTTTATTTATTCTTCTTATAAAGCAAAGTTAAGCCAAAATGCAGTTGCTCTCCAGAGTCCTATCTGAAGTGACTTCACAGTACTATCTGAACTTACTGTGCTTTACTATCTAAAGAGAAGCATTGCAAATATCTAGTAGCAATGTTAATGTATAGTCTACCCCAGAAGATCGTAAATGGATGACATGGAACATCAGAAGACAGATACGCCTAGGCACTTTTCAAAAAATGTGTTCTCACACCTGCTTTATTTCGTGCTCTGTCATTCACTGATCTCTTTTAAATTCACACTGTTGTTATTTCCCTTCTCTATATATTTAGACATATGTTTGGTTTTCGTGCTGATGGTATCATAGACTAATGTATGCAGCTGTGTTCTGGAGACTGAGTTTATTCTTGGGAATAATGAAATAAGACATCCTCAGGTTTTCATACCTTCATCCTTA
>KL289067.1:17083-24583 GCA_000699545.1 Podiceps cristatus | reverse complement strand
TTTGTAAAATGTATACTTAAGACTTGATAACAATTTAATTGTAAGATGTTTTTGTTATATTAATTACTAAATAGTCTAGAACTTCTGTATTCAAGGGTCTGTGTCAGAACTTACTGCTTGGTTGTAATCAATGGAGGCAACTAAAACTCCCTGTAAAGAGGGAAAGGAATTTTGTGAAAGACTGTTCTTACTTTGGAACTTGCTTCGTTGTGTAGTGCTAGAAGTTTGAGTTTCTTTAGCTTCTGGGCATACCACAAACCTATTGTTTATTCATTTTCAGTGAATTTATTCTGTAAATAAGGAGGATGATCAGAATTTTAGTAAAGTAATACTAAAGTATGAAAAAACAGAATTCAAATTGCAAAGCAACCTTTCACTCACTCTTTTCTAAGTTCCTCAGGCTTTTCAAGACAATGCCATAGGTTTATATAAGCAATTTGGTAAATAGTTTTGCTCATCTTGAGAAGAGGTTTGAGTGCACTTTCTTTACTTAGCATTATAATGAAATAGGAGATGAATCAGGTCAAGGTGACCTGTTCCCTGAACCAGAGCAGGTTTATCACGTTCTCTTGGAGCATGGCTAGAAATAATATTATGTGGTTTACTAAGAAAATATGCCGTGAAACACCTTTGGAATCAAAATCTAGCCTTCAAACAAACAGACAAAAAAAAAAAAATAAAAAAAAAAAAAATTGAAGATTCCTCATTGGAATTTCAACTTTGGAGCTTTCAACTGAAAATCCGTACCTCTTTAAGCACTTTACTGTTGCCCACTAAAGAGTGATTTATAACAGAATGGCTAAGAAATAGTGGTGCTTTCTCCTTTTAACTGATCTCATTTATGTTCAAGAGAACCATGCTACATAGTTGGTCTGAAGTTGTTGACCAAAATTTTGTGGTTAGGGTAACATATCTGAGTGAGGACAGTTTTTCCCAATGATTAAATATATGATGCATATGGTTTGGGTTTTGTCCCATGTATATTGAATGGGTAAAATTATAAAATAGTAAAAAACTTCAAATAAATTTGAAGACTTCTTTCAAATCAACACCTTAATTGCTTAGTTGGAGGGCTGTGGTAAACTTTAATATACTTGTGATACTTTTAGTGTATTTTAGACATATTTATCTAAAAATGAAGATGAAAGATTTTGGTAAGGTAAAACATTGGGCTTAATCCAGTGTTCATTGAAGTTCACAGAGATAATAAATGTTACTAGTATCATTGTCATTATGCAATGTCCACGAGTTGCTACTGTAGCTGCCTTTTTTTTTTTTTTAACTAATTGAAATTCTTTTGATATCTGTAAATAATAGTTGGAGATGCTCTTTACCTTTCAAATTCAGCTGAAAGAAACATAATAACAGTGCCTTAAATATTACTTTCATATAGTTGTTAGTGTAAATGAACTGAAGTTCATATACACATAGAATTGAAAATGACTGCTGATTCTTTACAAACAAATGGCAAATACAACACAAATATATCGGTCGTCTTGGTTGACCTGAATATTCATTTTTCATTACATGAAAGTGGTTGGGAAAAAAAAAATCTACCTACTGTAAATTCAGAAGTTCATGAATACACTGAAGGATCGCTGCTGATTAGGCCGTAATTTCTTGACAGTTGTGGTATGTTGTCACTAATGGTTACTGACAGAAAAGTCAGTTACATCTTGTAATAATGCAGGGCTATAAGGGACACTATGCTTCTCTTTTGTACATTCATTTCTAAGCATCTAGCTCACATTAGCATGAAGGACTCAGACTTTGAAGGGTGTGATACACTCTTAGATTGTTCAGAAATAATAGTGTGTTTATTACAAACTGCTTCTGGGATTCTTAGATTGGTCAGAGGTGTGAATGTTTTATGAAGATGGGAAAAGGTCCTTTTTGGATCCTACGCTTAGATGGCTGTTAAAATTCAAGTTCTTTTAAATCATGGAATATCTGTAATTGTTAAGCATTTCCCAATTGCTTTATGCTGAATGTTGCCAAATGATTTTCATTATTTTCCTCATTGTAGGCTTCATCTTTACTGAGCCAACTCTCAAAAAGTGTTCAGCTTCAGTGGTTGATGTTTGTTTTCAAGTTTTATAACATTGTCAAAGGATTATAATGAAAGCCTTAGGAGCTTTAGTATTAGTACTATGTCTACTCTACCTAAAACCCACAAATGTCTAAATATAACAGGCTAAAGTTTGAACATTTGATGCTAATGTGCTTGCACTATGCTTTGTTTGCGGTTTCTGGTTCTGTCACTAAAGCAGATGTAGAATATATTTGTCTGATAGCTGAGTTAATGTTGAAGCTGGAACTTTCATAGTCATCTTTCTGACAGCAACTTTTGCCACAAAGGTGCTGATTTTGCATTTAAAAAACTTGTGGATTTGCTTTCCTTGACTTCATCTAAACTATTTATTTTTTTTTTTAGTTAAAAATGCTTGTGCTAAATTATACAACAAATCTAAATCGGTAAGGGATAAAATACAAAGTACAATTTCAAAGAAGAGTGTTTAGTAGAGAGTCTTTTCTACATAGTTGCTTGGGAATGTAAGACAACTGAGAATGCAGAACAAATGAATAAACTGCAATTTCATAAGGATAATGAATTCTCAGATTTCAAATAACCTGGTTTAGATTTTTGACAGATTTTTCACTATAGAAATTAGACAAAACCAAAACAATTTCTCTCCCTTTCCCTAAACACTCTTCTTGTCCTGTCCTTATTTTCTCATAGGTTTTACACTTACTCATTCTCTAGGCCTGCATTCAGAATGCATCCTTTGAATTACTCAATTTCAATTATTTCATCCTGTGTGTGTTTTCTGATGTCCTGCTTTTTTCCTTTCTTTTTTAAACAAATTTTGTTTCTAACTGCTTCCAAGAATAACATGTAATTAACATACAAATCCCAACATGTTGTTCAACTTGTGTATTGTACTTTCAAAATTCTGTCAGTTGTTGGAACAATCTCACTGCTCCTTCAGGTACTTCAAACTGAGTAGCCCTGACATTTTTTCTGTACTCAAATAACCTCAAATGTTTGTTACTATATTAAAAATACAAGATGTATTCTATATATGATTTCATTGCAAATACAGAAAAAAGTCTAGGGAGCCATGCCTTCCTGAATTAGTGTGATGCTGAGAAGTTGTCCTAAAGGGATTTTTAATATTGTGTGCAAGGTGTCAACTGATTTCAGTAGTCATAAGTAACGTGAAAATGACAGTGCAGGAACAAGACTTATAGAAAGAACTCCAAGAGAAGGTACCCCAAAGTGAATCCCTTTATTGTTATTTTTGGCCTTCTGCTTGCCTACTCAGTGCTCAGAAAGTGATGCCCAACTAGATTCACTGTTTTCCAGCTCAGTGCTAAATAAAACTAAATAAAATCCTAGTCCTGCAAAGTTGCAGATATTTGGCATTATTTCTAATACAAAATATTTACAGGCTAACGTCAAAAAGTCCAAAGTAAAATTTTAAATTGCTATGTGTTATTCTAAAAAGGATAATATTCTAACTCGCATAATGTTTTTAAAAAAACCAATCCAACAAAACAAAAAAACCACCCTCACCACCCTCCAACAATAAAAAGATCAGCAAGTATTGACATAGTTATGTTGGAATAAAAACGTTTATGATGTACATCATTGCATGAATGGTCTAGTATCTTACACTAAGCTACTTGCTTTCATACTAAGAGCTGGCCTAACATTTCACTTTAAAATGTGTTCTTAATTGAGATACATAGATAAAAGTTTTCTGTTACGCAGATCTTACCCTATATTACTCAGAACTGATAGTCACAAACTGATTGAGTTAAGCTTTATCTCCCATATGTCCAAATTTACCTCCAGATTTTTTTTTTTTTCCGTGCAGGAAATATGTCTGTATAGTATTGGAAGATTTTGAATGCATATCTGAGAATGCCATTGTGTATGTTATGTACAAACTGATCGCGAAGTACATGAGATGGGAATCTGAGAAAGTTTGGTCAACTGTGTATCTGCACAGTAAATCAGTGCAATTGAGCATTGATTTCACTGTGTATTCATGGGTGGTGTCAGTTGAGTGGGCTCAGTGTTTCCAAGTCCAGGGCAAAACCAATCTAAAGTTCTACCAAAACTACCAAATGTTTTGGTTATAAACCATCAATATCACAATCTCCCAAACTGTGCCACCTATAGCAGAGCTGTAGATGCATCACTACAAGGGTTATGGTGACAGCAGTACTATTGTGACTGTTTTGGGAGCTGCCAAAGTTAATTCTGTTCCTTTCTTTCCTTACCATGTGGAATATCTGTAACTTTACTTGCAATTCAGAACATTGGAGTAAGACTGAAGTAGGAAATATGGGATTAAGCACTAGATGGACATACAGTAAGGAGGAGAGAGATACAGTAATTAGAAAGCAGGTGGCTGATGTTTGGAGCACGTAGTAGAAAGGTGGGAGAATTCAAGTTTGGGAAGCTTTAATGGGATTATAAAAGATGTATAGCTGTAGTTGAGCTTGAAGAACTAAGATTTGTCCAAGTGGACAGGAAGAGAAGGTGGATTGTTCTTTTGCAGGACTTTGGTGTAGGAAACTGAAGGATGTCTGCAGGAAAATCGTTTTGCCATCTGTCAGTGATACCACCAGAAAGTGAGACCTGAGCAAATTATGTCTGAGAATCTGAAATTTATAGTTCAGTAGAATTCAGTCCTCTTTCTTGTTGTCTGTAACTGGTATGCAAGGTTTTTCTTTACATGTGGGGTTAATACATTTTTAAATACAATTCTGTTTATTTATTTAAACATCTTAAAAATAACAGTAGTTTTCAACCTGTATTGTAAAGAATTTTCTTTGATCCTATAATGTCTAATATTGTTGTCACTTTCATATGCAAAATATCCAATGTTTCTTTAATTCCCAGAACTTTTTGCCTTAGTTTTAGTTCAATCTGTCACCACTTGGATAATTTATGAATGATTAAGACCTAACTTGCTCTGCTTTCCTTTATAAATGAAAACACTATGTCATTTGATAACATGAGTGTCTTACAGAATCTTTTCTATATATCTCATTTTTAGATATGGTATGACCAACAGGGCAGTTTTCTGATAACATCTTCTCTGAAATAAGATCAACTTGGCTGTCCTGGATCTGTTCTGTGGGGTTATTTGTTTGGTTTTTTGTTTTGTTTTTTTTAGACCTAGTAATTCATTTAATAGAACAGACTTGCTGAAAAGCAATGTTCTAAAATATTTCAGGACTCAAATTATCCATTTCCTGGGATTTTTAAATAATGTTTCTGCTATTTTTCATTGACATTGTCAAGAGCATACTGCTTTATGCTTAACCATGTTGTAAATGATCTACTAAATGCTGTTTTAATGAAATGTGAATATATGTAATTGAAGAGTATACTTCCTCAAGTTAGCTGTCCTGGGGGTCAGTTGTACAGCAACCTATTGCAAAGCAAAATAGCTGTTTCTATGAGGAAGTTAGAATGGGTTCTCAGGGAAGTCTATGTTTTCCTGTGATTCATGCTGAGCAAATTTTGAAAGTCAAGTAAAAAGGAGGAGTGAAGTGTTTGGCCTTATTTCTTCAGCAGTGCAACAAGACCTCATGGTACAAAGCACTGCCATGATGTTGGCAGAATTGCAGAGTCTGCAGTAAGTCTTTTGTCTGAGATTGGAAATGAGTCTAGGGTGGTGCTAATTCTACATGTCATAATTTGTGGGCCATTGCCAAAGTCGCTGGCCCAGTAAAGGCATATGGGACAGATTGTAAACTCCTCAGTGCAGAGATTGGCTTACATTTTTTGTAGAAACCCACTATGACTTTGACCTTCTGTCATTACCAGAAGGTAACGATGGTGGCAAAATAAATATTTGGGAGATCAAACATTTTATTTCTGGATGAAAAGAATTAGATCTAGTCTAAAAATAACAGCATTCCACTAAAGCTTTGCATAGATACTTCAATATAGGAATTTAAACTTTGAAGGTACAAATTCCCTTATGCCTTGGAGACTGATATAATTTTCTCTGTTCTCCGCACTGGTGGACAGAGGCACAGGAGAACATCATTGTGGGATCTGGTGAGAGGATTAAGATAGAGATAAGAAAATTTACACTTTTCAGGCCTATCCCAAGTCTCATACAGCTGCACATGCATTTTCAAGTGAAGAACTTGAATGATCTTGTTCTAAACATTATTTCCCCAGAACCTTTGAGATGTAACTTTGAGCAAGGAAGAGGAGAGCTCCTCTGTGAAAGGGGAGATGTTTAGACAGCCTCCTTTTGCAAGAGGAAGAGCAATGTATTTCGTAGTGATGGGTTTGGATGTCTGAATTATCTTCATTTTAGTATCTCCATTAAAATTGAATAAAATTTAGTATCAGTTTAAGGAATGATGAAATGGAGGAAAACAGTCAGGAGAGAATCAAATCCCCACTGAAAAAATGTCAGCCTAGTTTAATTAGATTACTGTAGCCTTTAATTACATCTCTATGTTTCTCACCCTATTACATGTTGTAAATAATCTGTGATGCTCTGAGGGTTTGAGATTTTTTAAAGCTGCTGTGAAACAACTTTCTTGATGCATCTTCAAGGGGTTTTGATCATTGAGTGTCATCATCAAGTGAACACTGGAAAAGTATGTCAAAAGTATTACCATGATTTACTGTAAAGTTAACTAGATAACTAAGTTGCCTAGCTAACTAAACATAACTAAGGATCATGAGTAAAAATTTTGCCAAATATTTGGTATGTGTAGGTTTAGTGTGGCTATGACCAAAGAATCTTTCCCTGTCTGTCAGAGAAGGGGAAAAGCATCTTGGGTCATACTGAAGTTGCTGGGGGAGGGGGACCTTAATCCATCCCACTCCTACCAGTTTGATGCCAGTGCCAGCAGTAGATGGCCAGAGCCTGAAGAAGGATCACAGGTCAGGAGAGCACCTGAAAAGCAGCACAAAAGAACTGCACCCAGTATGTCAGCTTCATCAGGCGCCCAACTTAAAAGCCTCTATGCAAACACACATAGCACAGGGAATAAACAAGAGGAGTTAGAGACATGTGCACACCTGCAGGGCTGTGATCTTACCGGCATCATGGAGATGTGGTGAGGTGGCTCCTATGACTGAAATGTTGGAATAGAACGATACATGCTCTTATAGGAAGGACAGGCAGGGGAGATGAGGAGGGGGTGTTGCCCTCTATGTCAATGACCAGCTGAGTGCATGGAGCTCTGCCTGGGGGGAGGTGAGGAGCCAATTTAGAGTTTATAGGTCAGGTTTAAAGGGAGGGCAGGGACAGGTGACATTATAGTGGGGGTCTGCTGCAGGCCACCCGATGAGAAAGACTGGGCAGATGGGGCCCTCTGTAGACAGATAGGAGCAGCCTCATGTTCACAAGCCCTGGTCCTTATGGGGGACTTCAGCCACCCCAATATCTGTTGGAAGGACTACACAGCAGGGTCCAAGCAATCCAGGAGGTTCCTGGAATGCTTTGATGA
>KL289067.1:0-17051 GCA_000699545.1 Podiceps cristatus | reverse complement strand
TCTCCCCAACATGGAGGGGCTGGTGGGGAATGTGAAGCTCAAGGGCACCCTTGGCTGCAGTGACCATGAAATGGTGGAATTTAAGATCCTTCAGGCAGCCAGGAGGGCGCACAGCAAGCTCACTACCCTGGACTTCAAGAGAGCAGACTTTGGCCTCTTCAGAGATCTGCTTGGTAGAGTACCATGGGGTAAAGCCCTGGAGGGAAGAGGGCTCCAAGAAAGCTGGTCAATATTCAAAGATCACCTCCTTCAATCTCAGGAGTGATGCATCCCAAGAAGGGGGAAGCTGGGCAAAAGTGCTGGGAGGCCAGCATGGATGAACAAGGAGCTCCTGGACAAACTCAAACACAAAAAGGAAGCCTGCAGAGGGTGAAAGCAAGCACAGGTAGCCTGGGAGGAATACAGAGAAATTGTCTGAGCAGCCAGGGATGAGGTTAGGAAAGCTAAAGCCCTGATAAGAATTAAATCTGGCCAGGGACATCAAGGGCAAAAAAATGGGTTCTATAGGTGCATCAGTGATAAAAGGGGAGACTAGGGAAAATGTGGGCCCTTTCTGGAAGCAAATGGGGCACCCGGCTACCCCTGAGATATGGAGAAGGCTGAGGTACTACTCAACAACTTTTTTGCCTCAGTCTTCACCAGCAGGTGCTCTAGCCATACTGCCCATGTCACAAAAGCCAAGGGTAGGGACTGGGAGAATGAAGAACCACCCACTGGAGGAGGTCAGGTTCGAGACCATCTAAGGAAACAGAAGGTGCACAAGTTCATGGGACCTGATGAGATGCATCTGCAAGTCCTGAGGGAATTGGTGGATGAAATAGCTAAGACCCAGGGAGCTATAGGCCCGTCAGTCTCACCTCTGTGTTCTGACAAATTTGGTGGCCTTCTACAACGGGGTTACAGCCTTGGTAGATAAGGGAAGAGCAACTGACATCATCATCTGCCGGGACTTGTACAAAACATTTAATACTGTCCCACACAACATCCCTGTCTCTAAATTAGAGACACATGGATCTGACAGGCGGACCAATCAGTGGATAAAGAATTGGCTGGGGGGAGTTGTGGGCAATGGCTTGATCTCCAAGTGGAGACCAGTGACAAGTGGCATTCCTCAGGGGTTGGTATTGAGATGGGAGCTGTTTAAAATCTTTCTTGGCAACATGGACAGTGGGACGGAGTGCACCCTCAGTAAGTTTGCCAATGACACCAAGCTGTGTGGTGTGGTTGACACGCTGGAGGAAAGGGATACATCCAGAGGAACCTTGACAGGCTTGAGAGGGGGGCCTTGTGCGTACCTCACGAAGTGCAACAAGGTCAAGTGCAAGGTAGTGCACATGGGGCAGGACAATCCCAAGCACAAGTACAGACAGGGCAGAGAATTAACTGAGAGCAGCCCTGAGGAGAAGGACTTGGGGGTGCTGGTTGATGAGAAACTCAAGATGAGCTGGCAATGTGCACTCACAGCCCTATCAAAGCCTGAGTCTAAACAGTGTATCATGTTGGTATGATCAAGATATGTCTTAACAGGCAATCGGTGGCTCTCATCACATCTTTGACTTTTTAACCCATTTTACTAGTAATTTAGGAGTGGGTAAATTGAGGACAGCCTCTATCGTGAGTGTACTAACTGGGACTAAACTTGTGTATTTGGTACTATGTCAGGACACTGTTCTGCCAGTGAATGTTCACATCTCTTCTTTGTTTTTCTAAATTACTGTAACTTGCGTGTCACTACTGCAGTTAGTTATACTATATATTTATGTATCGAAACAATCTATTCTGGATCTCTCCAAAATAGATTGCTCTTGATGCAAATTAGTGGGTTTTTGTTTGATGGAAGAAAGAATTTTTGGAAAGCGGAATAGAACTGCCATAAGCTGAACAGAAACAGCTTTTTCAAAAACCTTGGAAAGTTCTGACCAGAATAGGATGTTTTAAGTAGCTTTGTTTCAACTAGAAAGGCTAAAATGTTGCAATAATTCATAAATGTTGAGTAGAATACCTTAAAACAATATAAAATTCCCCATTCTCATTGACGAAAACTATTCATTAATGCTATAGGTTTGATGGAACTACTTCTCTTGAGGCAATTTTTACTTTTATAATGACACTTAAAGATCAGTGAAGATATGTGTCTTCAAAGAACAATACAAGCATTATTTTCTGTAATTTTCTTACTCTTTTTTTCTTAGTGAATTTGGTGGGTTTTTTTAAGTTTGGTACTTTTTTGATTTTTATGGTTACTGACTGCTTTCCAGTCTGAAAACAGTCTGTACTTCTTAAGAAAATTAACGCTTCAATTCTAATGCAAATTTTATATCATCAGCTCTCTACAGCTGTTCTAATTGTGACGTTCTCCATCTGCCTGCAAAATCACAATTTCTGCATCTGTACTGCCTTGCCTGGTATACTGTTTCTTTTTGTTTTCCATTAATTACTAATCTTGCTTCTGTTTTTCTATGCAATCTATAGCTCACTGGTTTTTGTCTCTCACTTTTTTCTGTTATCTTTCCACTCTCAGATATTTGTTTTTCATATGAAAAATATGTAGTTTCTGGGACAGTATTTAGTACCCGTTACAAGCTGACTTCTGGGACTGTCTGGCAAATTTTTGCCTAGACCTCTCTGGGCTCAGGGTCCTCTCCTGCATGACTCAGGAGAGCACAATTGAGGGAGAGCAACAATAAATCTTGTTTTGCTAAGACAAACGGAGAAGCTGATATGTTAATGTGTAAGGAACAATTTCAATGTTCAAGAAAAAATAGATAAAAAGCTAAGTTTTGCTAACACTGTGATGGAGACATCTCTGTAAAGATACTTGTTCAACTTCATTACTGAAGGTCAACAGGATTTTGTTCATGTAATGTCAACATAATTCTGAGAAAGTAGTCACTGGCACAGAATTCAAAAAATACAATTTATAGTGGGATGACAGACACTAAATTGTGTGTGTTTTGGAGTTGGAAAATGTGTGTACTTCATCTGGAGAAGCTATATGAAGTAAATGTGGGAGTGGGGAGGATATATTTCTCAATTCATCCATCTCTCCTTGTTGAAATGGTCACGCTTTGACATTACGCCTTTTCTGCAATTTGTATGCATAGAATAACATGCTTTGAAATACTGTTTTACTAAAGAACATTCTGTATTTCATGAATTATTATATGGCAATTTATAACATTTTTTATTCATAAACATGTTTAAAAGCAATTGACAACTTTGGGGAGATGCTTTTTAAAGTAAGTTTTCTTGATTGTACGAGTATTATCTGAAAAAAGGACAACCCCCAAGAAAGTGTAGGGGAAAAAAATAAGGAATGCTAGTGGGGAAAATATTTCCTTTTACAGTGATTATAACTAGTTCTGTGATCTGCGAAAGGCCTGTGTCAGTCCTTCATTTATCAAAGTAGCTGTGTATCTTTGATCTCTGCTTTCTGATAGTCTTTTAGGTACAGATGAATGTTAAGTCATCCCTGTGTACAACACTGCACCCACTGGGCATTCTGTGGAGGCTCAGGAAGATCGGAAACTGCGGCTCCCGATTTTTGTGCTCTTGTGCAGTATTACACCACGCTTACAAGAATCAGTTGGATTCCCACGTTTAATGACTCTGCGTTCATATGGTGCAATAAATAGGACATGGATCCACTTCAGTTTATAACAATAGGTTAAAAAGCGCTACCTACTAAAGGTTTAATGTAATTAAGTTAATATTTAAAAACATCTATTTAAAATAAAACATACAGAGGGGCAATCTGTACTGATGAGAAAAAGAAATAGCTGTTCTAAGCAGATCAAGTTGAAATACTAGGCTTTGACAGCTTAGAAACTTTATTAACCACAAGCACATAAGGGCTTGCTAATTTGTGAGATGTAACACTTAGCTTAAAGACCATGTGGTACTTCACATTTACATTAACCTTAATGATCTACCCAGCCAGGTTGTCTTTAATCCTTCTCCACTCCCAGAACTATGAAAATGCATACTGCCTGTTGAATTCATTGATGGTGTTTACAGCTATGGCCATACAGCTATGGCCATAAACACTAACATGTTCTGTAAATTCTCTGCTTGTAGACAAAGAGCTATGTGCAAAGATCTGTATTTGTGCCCTTAGTTTTATAGTTTAGTTTTTATAAATTAAGTTTTATATCTTGGTCTTCACAGCTTTTCTCACAGTTAACAGTTAATTTTGCTTACTTTCCCCCAAATCCTTCCTAACTTTAGCATTTCCTACAGTAATTTCCATTTATTTAATGTCTTTTACTAGCATTGTCCAAACCTGAAACTGTACTTTTTCCCTTTATCAGACCTTTGTAATCATCATAACATTGAGTGTGTCAAAAGTGAAATGGTATCATAGATTTCATCTTCTAATTCTCTTAAGAATGATAAATTTCAGCCTCCTACTCTTTGCCACTTATCTAGAGTACTCGGGCCCGACATGAATAATAGATTCCTGTGTATAATACAGTGAATGCTTATAGAAATCTACTTATTTATAAACAGTATTTATTTCAAACAGAGGAACTGAGAGGGCCTGAATCAAAACTTTGAATACAAACCAGAAAATATTTTGTTGGTAATAGAGCATGGATTTTTGCACGTTAAAGTTCTAATTGATATTTACCATGTTTTAATGTTCTTGATATCTGTTTCATTTCAGTGAAATACAGAGGTGCTAATTTAGAAGAACCATTTGGCTTCTGTTTAAAACACTTGAGTTCTACTGTTGTAGACTTACCCTAGGCTTTGCTAACTTGAATTCCTTGATTGGTTTTGACTAAAAGTATCTAAACAAAACTGCGCAAGCATTTGAGAGGGGAAGTGATTTTGTTTGGTTGGGTTTTTTTAGCAAAATATCTAAGTAAATTATTTTATCAGGTCACACATGTACTCTCATACATCAACTTATTCATCAAAACAACTAAGTGATCTGGCCTTTCAGCATGAAGCTGAACATCGCTACATCTCTTGGGTTCCCTTTGCTGACAATGGCAAACTAGTCTTTGGACTGATTCTTTGCACTCGTAAGTCAGCAGCTGTTATGATAGTACGGTACTTTGCTTCAGATTTTTGCTTACTTCAGTCTCTGTAGCTCTTCAACAATGAGCAGCAACCCCTCCCTGCTTTTCTCTTTTGAAGGCATGTGAGCAATCTGTCCTTGTTTGGCTACCAGGAGAATGAATGGCACGTGTGATATACTGCAACCGCGTTGCCATCCTCCTGTTGTCAGATGGCAGTCTTCTGCTGAGGGGTTGTCTGTGTAGTGCTGCTGTCAGAGCACAGGTATTCTCGTCCTGACAGAAACAGCTTTTTCTCGATTTTGCAGCTGGGAACAGTGTTCTGGGAGCGATTTCCCAGAAACACTGTCCTTTGTTAAACAGGTAGGCTGTTCTTTTAACCCTTGTTCTGGTAGGTCTGCTGCTGCTTTCTCACACGGACGTTTTCATTTGTATTTTATTCATAACATAGTCCTGTAACAAATTTATTAAACATGTGATAGTTACCTAAGTCCTACTCCAGTCCGAACTTGCAATCCTGAACCTCTGCAGGTCATCTAGTTTCTATCCATGGAGGTGCCTAGAGATGTTGGAAGTTGACTTAAGTTCTGCAAAGGTTGTTTTTTCCCCAAGTGCTTACACAAGTTTTGATGCTTAGATCTTAATTCTGTCATGTTTGAAGAGCTTATGTACTTTATGTGTACATGTGACTGAAATTAAGAAACACTGCATGCCTTCACCCTCCTGCTCTGAAAGGTGTGATTTACTCTGCAGTAAAAGCTGGCTTCTCGGAGATTAGTGATAGGTGCTTCTTAGAGAGCACGGACAGAAACCGTGATGCTCTGCTCAAAATGTGGGAGACAAGGTTCGGTTCTTCAAGAGAATAAAATTTATATTCTACTGTCTCAGGTGAGTATAGTCAGCACCAGCTTATTCGCTCTGGAGGGAACTCATGGTGCTGTGTGGTATTCGGATTTATTAGGCTAACAGAATAGTTCTAGAAAAAGCATGACTAATGGCCAAGACCATGAGGACAGAGAAACTTGCTTTCAGGACTGGTTCTGTCTTTTGCCTGCTGACTTTCATGTAAGTATTAAGCTTTAATACTCACACATCTATATTATTTCTCCCTGACTTGAGGTGACTGCCTCGTTAACACCCTGGGAAAGTTTTCCTTTTAAGATGCCCCCTATAACATATGCTTTCTTGGGGGATGGCACACTTTCTCCATCTATGAAATACACAGTATTATTTCTTTTTTATGTGAAATGCTTTTTGATAGCTAAATTTATTAGTGATCTTGTGATTTTAATGATTTTACCATCAGGAATGACTGTTGGAAAATACAAGAATAGCTCTCTTCACAAGCAGGCCCTATTTACCAAAATAATTCCACATGCTGCAATGCAATATTAATATTCCAAACAAAGAATAACCTGAATGGAAATAAATTTTTCTCCACATGTTTAGTTGACATAAATATATAACTATACTTTTGCTCCTGCCCGCAATATCTAGCTTTGGTTGGAACTCTTCTTGAAATTGCTCAGTATTAGTGAAGGAAAAGTACTAGTTGTCATTCATCTGGTTTACACCTTTTTGTTAGACATAATATGGAAATGTCAGATATGTTGTTCTGTGCAATATAATTTTTATTCATCAACACTACAAGGTTGTTCTGCATTGCATTCCTCCTGTTGCAAGACTTTTGGACCACATTTGAACAGCTAATATACTATCTGATATTGTCAGAATTTGTCAAGTTCTATCTCAGTCTTGGATGAAGCAATAAAAAGGATCTTTAAGTTTTCCATATAACCACTCTATTCACTCAATTAGAAATCAGTTGTGCAATACACTGAGCACTTCTGATCTGACTGATTTAAGTAGGCATGAAAATGGAGCTTCGTAAGCCTACCACCAGGCTGAATACTCAAATAAGGTTAAATACAGAGGTGTTTTTCTTGGAGTTTTAATTTTGTAAATGCTAAGTAGCTAAATTCTAAACACATTTCAGAAAGAAAATCATAATTTACTTTATTCAAAGTCAAGACCTTTGCATATATATTTTTTTAATGCTCATTTCTTTTCCCTGGCAACACTATGCTGAATTGGCAAATAGTTTCAGCTGGCCTGAGGTCACTTTGGATGAACGCATCAACACCTTCAGTCATGTTAGATGAATGCCTTAACTTCTTTTATTCTTGAATTATTTTTGTTTGTGCTGCTGTGAACTAGAACAATATTATTAATATTGCATGCTTACATTTGCCCCTGGTTATTTATGCTTTTTTACTATTGAAGTGTTAAGTGTGCCAAGCAAAACTACTGGATTTCTGCCAGATAAATGGCCCGTCAAAGAATTACAAAGCCAATAATAAATGGAGCCTCAAATTAAATGCAAGCAAAGTGACACGGGCCTAGTAAATCCTAATAGTGTAAAAAAATGTCCGTTGTCTCAGAATTATACAGACAGTACTATGGCATGTGGTGGTGACAGCAAAAGACAGGAACACTCATAAACCCACTGTGCACTTCAGTGGGAACTATTCCACATTATAGGTCAACATAAAAGGTAACATATTAAATTTTGACCTAGTTCATGTAATAAAACTGTACGGTCTGTATTTACTTCAAGTTCCAGTTTTGTAGTGATCCCTGCTAATATAATTTTTTGATTCTCCTTTGTTCACTGTAGGTAATGAGGTTCATTTAAACCTTGAAACAGTTGCAGTCTGTGTTTAGTCCTGTTAAGAAAAAGCATTCAGAGTCTAATTTATGACTCTCAAAAAAAAAAGAAAATCAGCTATGATATTAGTAAATGTTTACTCTTTCAACGTTTTTAATTCTTGTAGTCTGAAGCGTAGTGCTCTTGCATGTCACAGTGAGATTGCACCCATTGAAATTGATAGATTTTTTTTTTTAATGTAGTGTTTTATTTAATGTGAGCAAGCACATCAGCCTTCTGAACTGGTGTTGATAGAGAACCACGGTCGTTTTTCTGAATAAGCAATGTGTTTCCAGCATCTTTTTCCTTGTTAAAGGGTGAAAGAATCCTATAGGAGGAGAATAAAATACATGCATGGATGATAGCTTCCATATATTGAAGGAATTACACTGATTTCTATTTGAGTCTTGGACTGAGGAGGTTTTCAGCTGAATTTTCTCCCTTATACCAATATTTTCTTTCTGACCTTATTGAATAAATATTGAAGTAGATTTTCAGACTGTAAAGACGGTTTCTCTTTGAGTCTTTTTGCTTGTTTTTTGTGGATTATTTTTTTTAAGCTGTGAAAGGTTTCAGGCTTCTACTGTTAAATACTCAAATGCATACAAAGCAAATCTGTGGGTTTGTCCGACTTCCCAGAGTCAAAACAACTTTTTTTCAAGTATTAAATTCCTGCAGATGTCACAGGAACAAGTGACAGTTACGATGATAGCAGATTCCTGTGGAGTTCATGTCAAAATTTTAGTCTGAGTGTTTAAAAATATTTCCTACTTGTGTTAACATTTTCAAATGGACAAAACAGCACACATGTATTCTGCTAAACTTATCATACTGTTTCCTATATATGCTCCTGCTATTTATTTAGAAACTACTTAAAAGCCTTTCCTAAGTAATTTACTTTCTGTGATTCCTGTACTGTAATATAGTTCTCTTTTACTTAGCATCTTAGAAAGGCTACCTGTGTTAAATTCTTTCCTTCAGAACAAGATAAAATCTGTCAGTACTTTCTCTATTAATATTTTATGATAGCTGTCTGCTTCCTGGGGTGTATGTACATGGCAGCAGCTCTTCTTTCACCACACGATCGGTGGGTTTCTGAGGTTACAGATGGAAGTGGTAAAAACATATTGAAGTACAGCTGTTTTTCTGTGAGGTAGTTTGCTGTCATTATGCTGGGATAATGTGAACTCAGAACTCAGAAGCTGGCACCCAGAAAAACTGGTGATCTCACAATCTGTGCCTCTGTCCACCGGTGAAGGGACTCACAGATCAGTTGTTGGGACATCTGCTGGAGATGCCGTTAGAACCAATTGATCACATCCTGTTGCTTCTCATTTTTGAGTTAGATCTGTCGCTTCTTCCTTCCCCTTTTTCTGACACTTAGCTGTGATAGTCTAAAGACTTGGCAAAAAGATTGTCCTGCCTAAAAATCTATATTGTCTTGTTCTTCTATATTGATTTCTTACTGATTTGTGTGGTACTGTCTTTAACTCCTTGTTATTTGTATCCACTGGTGCATTTCCTTCTGCTGTTGAAACATTTTCCATTTACATAATTTTATTTGAGATATTTTAAAGCTAAAGTGGCATTGAGATATCACTGAAATTATGCCAGAGCTAGTTCATGCAGTGGTTCTTATGGTCACTTCTTGGCTGAACCATTCATATCAGATGCCTCTAATGTCATGCAGCTTAGTCAGGGTGAGGAATGAGCTAACTCATAAGTCATATGTCCGAAGATTGTATTTCTTAAGAAAAAATTTGGACTAGAACTACCTGAAATACAGTTTTCTTGAGGCATTTCATGAAGATGCCAGTTAAAATATCACCTAACTTAAAATATGCTAATTCTGTTCTGCATAGCAAATGAAGCAATCTTTTGTATACATCAGACCAACTTGAAGTAGACATTGTGTGATTTTAAGCACTTTTTTTTTTTATTTTGAAACCTAGCAGAAGTATGAATTACGTTATTTGTACAAGGAAACATCATTATTTAGGAAAGAGTAGTTGGACATAGGGAAGGCATACAAATTAGCTGTGTGGGTTTTTTTTAAAAGTTATTTCTATGGAACTAAAAATTCATCTTTTATAGGGAGGTCTATTTGCAAAAAAAAAAAAGGCATTTGAGAGAAAATAGTGATTTTCTGTGTTGTATGTCAAGTGTGGAGCCTTCAGAACACAGCGGTAATATGGCTTGTGTCTTTTTCTTCTCCCTTTTTGTTATCAATATTTTTCCTTTTGTACTGAGGATGAAAGAAAAGGGAGAAAAGAAAAATTGAAATTGTAATTTCAAGTGAAATTACAAAATTTGTAGAAAAAAAACGCAATAAGCATAGGTGTGTGCTCATTAGTGTTTGTTTGGGGTTTTTTTCACTGAACTTAAGATTGTAGCTCATCCTGTCTTTCAGTAAGAGCAGGATTCCTTAACTAAGTGATTTCAGTAATTTTTTTTTTTTCTTCTTTAAGAGAGAGAGAGATAATTACTCTTTCTGTGGTATTCCTGGCTTCCTGATTTGAGGAATGCGAGCACTATTAATAAAGTGGCTTATTTCTTTTATTTCTCTGTGTTTAACCTCTGATAGTTCCTTCACAAAGCCTTAAAGTCCATGTGGAAAAAATACAAATCATTTCTTTAAAGAAGTAGAAAAAGGACTGAAGATCTATTTGAACTGTCCTTCCTTTGCTAGAGTTATGTAAATTTATATAGTAAAAGCATATTTCAAATATTCTTTCTAATCTGTGCAGTACTTTTCTCTAAAAGTAACCTTAGAGATGATAGTAAAATCTACTTAGTGAATGCTTGGTTACTCATTCTAAAACCCCAGAAAATATAGAAGTGTTTTAGTTCATATTCTGCAGATGCTACTAATCCTTTTAAAAGCCTTCTAGCATAATATTTTATTGGTTTATACAGGAATTCATATATCCCAACACACAGTCTATTATTCTGTTTTGTTTTCAGTTTATTGTCATCATTCAAAATAGTGGACAGAGCAGATTGATTAGAAATGTGGCATAGGATTAAACTGTAAAAATGAATGCATGGAGCTACCTGGGGTTTATGCAATGTAACAGATTGATACATTAATTATGAATTTGCTGATTAAGTAGTTTGGCATATAGACCAGATATCATTCCACGATAGTTTTATTTATAATGTTCAGAGATGGTGCTATTCGTGCATTTTACATCATTCTATAGTTAAGAGAGTGAAATCTTAGACTGTTTTCAACAACTTTTAGGGTAGAGTTTAGTATGAAGACTTTTTAGCTTTTTCAGCAGTATTTACTTGTCTGGGATAACTAGTGTACTACACCTGAGTACCTCCAAGGGAAGCATTTTAACCTTACCGTGGCAAAAAATGAAGGGAAAAAACACCTTTGTTAATTGGAAGGGAATTAATGTAAATTCTACCTCATTGGATTTGCTGACAAGAAGTTCAGTAGCATTAAATATATAGTGGAACAGAAAAGATCTAGTCTAAAGCTTTTTAATAACGTTTGTATCTGTATCTAATGAAGAATAAATGAAATACTAAAATGCAAATAGTAATTGTAATTAAAAACAGATTTGTGTTAGTGAAACTCTACTGTCTCTCACAAGGTAACTTCTAATTTAAGTTAAGATAAGAAGAGAGGGGCCTGTCATATTATTCTGCTTTCTAACATTCTTGGGATGAAATTTACATGTAGCATAGTTTCCTCAGTTGGCGGGGAAAAGAAAAAAGCCTTATCAGCAGACAGTGAAATAATAAATAATATTCAAATTCTTTCCTGTTTGAACTTTTAGGTTTTGGCAATAATTTGTTCTAAAGGTGGCCTAGATATGATTTCACTGTATGTCTATTTAGAAGAGATGTAACTTTCTCTAATCAATGAGAGTTTTTTCTTTCAGTGAAAACAGGCAGAGTCTCGTATGTTTTAAGGATATTGCTCTTCATTGTTCATAAGTTTATGTCAAAAGTGCACTTGCAAACATGTCCTGAAAGATTAACAAAGGTTAAAGAGTTCATGTTCTTACAGTTAGAGAATAAAGCATGGCAGTTCTTTTTCATAACACCTTCATCTGATGACTGTATGACTCTCCTTATGTATGCAAAGCATAATGGTAGCTAATTACGTAAGATTGATATTATATTCTCATAGGCAGAGCTCATTCATACTTCCTAGGATACATCAGAGTTGCCTTACAGATAAATTAGCAGTGCTGTTATGTATCTATCCAATGCTGCAAATTTGATATACAAATGAGTAGTAGGGATTCTGCCCTTAAATATCTTGTATGCTGAACATAACATCTAATTGGCGCATAAACCCCTTCATAGAATCATAGAATGTTTTGGGTTGGAAGGGACCGCTAGCGGTCATCTAGTCCAACCCCCCTGCAGTGAGCAGGGACACCATTACCCAGATCAGGTTGCTCAGAGCCCCGTCCAACCTGGGCTTGAATGTTTCCAGGGATGGGGCCTCCACCACCTCTCTGGGCAACCCATTCCAGTGCTTTACCACCCTCATTGTAAAGAATTTTCTCCTTACATCTAATCTAAACCTACCCTTCCTATGTCTCTAATAACTTTCATTAAAAGTTTATTGAGGATGGAAAAGTAGACCTTTGAGGGTGAAGAACTGAAAATTTTCCATTGTTTCCCTTGTAAATCCAATCTGTGCAGTGGATGAAGTGTCTTAGAGAGAGATGAGATGGTCATAAAAGAGTATTTCATGTGTTGGAAGGCAATAAAAATCTGACTTTAGAAACTATAAATGTGGAGTTTCACAACTCAGAGGTATTTATTTGTTAACCTAAACAAAATCTTTTAATGTAACATTTTTGCTTGTTGTCTTAGATGTAAGATTCTTAATGTTGTTTGTTTTTCTTGGGAAAAAAAGTGAGGAAAAGCATATTTTGTGCAAATCTTTTAATGTAACATTTTTGCTTGTTGTCTTAGATGTAAGATTCTTAATGTTGTTTGTTTTTCTTGGGAAAAAAGTGAGGAAAAGCGCATTTTGTGCAAGTACAACAACCCATTTTCCTCCACAGCCTACTGTAATTATGCATCATTAGTCGGTCATTCCCTGCTGTTTGTTCAAAGACTTATAGCTGGCAGCAGTAGCAGGCTATTATCAGTGGTACAAGGAGAAGCTGCTGCTGTAGAGTACCAAAAGGATGTGTTAAGTACATTTGGCCTGCACAGACTATTCACTATGCTTTCAGTTTTGATTGAATTCTTTTCCCTGCTCTCAAGGTTTTGGGGAGCTCCTGTTCCATATAGTACCTCCAGGAGGAAGGAGAAGGAATTTGGAATTTGAGGCTTTGTGAGGAAGAATATGGCATGGGGATGTTGTTCAGCATTGCTGGTTTTACTTTGTGGTATTGGCTTTTTTCTTCCTGAATTCTTGCTACAAAAGTGGTAACTTTCAGGCATTGTTGCTGCAAGCTTGTTGATATTTCAGCCGTGGCATGGAATCAGGCCTGCAGAATGTTTGTTCACTTACTAGTTTAGCAGTCTGCCAAATTTGAAATGGTTAATGCTTTATAATTGGCTAGATATGAACCAAAGACAAAGGAATTGTCCACTTCCAGGGTTTTCTCCAATAAATTTATAAAGCTTATTGCAAGAACAAGCTCTGAGAAAAACATCAGAGCTTCTTAAAAAAAAAAAAAAAAATCATAATATTAGACCAGAGTAGAAAGTGTTTGTCAGCTTTAACAGAGGGTTTTTTAAGAGTTCCATATGTACAGCATAAATACAAACATTGACCCTACTATGTTTTATTTAAAATTCTTAAGTTTAATATTCACTTTTTAAAAAAGATACAATTTTAAGTATTTTGACTATGTATTATGTTTTATTTAAAATTCTTAAGTTTAATATTAACTTTTTAAAAAAGATACAATTTTAGGTATTTGGACTATGTATCGCTGTCATAGATATTACAGGGAACACATTTGGAATAGTCTAAATGCACAATAAATGTACACACAATCTGGTATCCTTTCAATAGGAACATTAGACCTCCTGACTTTTATTATGTCTCTTCATGTTTAGATCATGGTCATACTTGGAATAGTCTAAATGCACAATAAATGTACAATTGAATCTGGTATCCTTTCAATAGGAACACTAGACCTCCTGACTTTTATTATGTCTCTTCGTGTTTAGATCATGGTCATATAGTTAGTTTTATACGAATACTGCTATTTCTGTACAAATACTACTGAAATAAATAGTATTTGTTATTTATGATTATAAACACTTTTTGTATGTAATGGCACAACCAATTTTATTTAAATATAGGATGCTTTATGCACAAGTCTGGAATGCACATTCTCTACAGAAAATCATGAAGAATCTGAGACTGTGCAGTATGACCTAATGTAGTAGCTGCTTAGTTGAGGGCGTGAATCTCTTCAAAAAGATTGTTATGCCCCAGCAAGAACTGAGGCTTTGATGCAGTTTATTGTTGGTACTGGTTCTGCAAGCTGCTAGAAAAATACTAGTTCTGGTTATAAACCACCTGATTATATGTATGTTTGTTTTTAATATGCAGTGGATATTTATCATTCCAAATGGATTAAAAAGAGAGATCTCTCAAAATTAGGTAGACATTCCCTACAAATCAGTCATTTGCTTTCCACTGTGTTGGTTTATTGGGAGTGGAACTACTCCAACTCTATTTGTTAATTGCCTTTTTATTTTCTCTCTCTACCCATCTGTTGTATTTGATTGTGGTTGCTTTTTCAACACAGATGAAAAACTGTAGCAACAGAAATTTATTCTTGCTCTGTATGATAATTATTTTTTGTAATTCCACAGACATATTTAACATAGTAAAAAAGCAAGTGCACAAATCCAGACTTGGCTACAGATTTGAAAGTAGCTTCTCCCTTTTTAGTTCCTTGCTCAGTGCTTTCTCCCAAAGGAGTGCAATACTATAGAATGAAAGGTTTCTACGTGTGTTAGTGTTTGTAAGGTTGCTTACAGTTTAAATATGAAAGACGTTACTGGATATGTGGGGGAGGGAACCAACCCCCAAACCCCACAACTTTTGTCAAGGAAGTGGTCAAGGCGGGTCTTTGCAGAACCTGGGGGGACATTAACATCAAATAGTTTTCATTTTTACCTGCTTTCATTGGGTCGATTGAGTCACCACAGGAATGCGGAAAACTTCAGAAAGTCTGAATTGAAGGATGTTGGGTTTTCAAAGAGGGCTTCTCTTACTGTGTTTCTGTGCAAAGCTGGAAAGCTTGCACACTTATACTGGTTGATTCGTATTGCAAATGTGGGAATCTGCTTTTAGCAAGAGCGAATTCATTGCAAGAAAATTTTATTGCTGGCTAATAGACTTTGAGTTTTAGCAGAGAACAGGCAGAGGCTCTATGGATATATGTCCAGGAATAATTCATTGTTATCAATAAAAGTTGTAACCTGACTTGTATCATCCGTCTACCTTCCATTAGAATCAATTATATTATTTACATTATTTCTGTAATGCATTACTTGATTTTTATTGGGCTTGACCCTGCCAGCACTCAGAAAACTGAGAAGCTTCCATTGATCTCAACAGTGCAAAATCAAAACTACCTTCATCACAATGCACTCAAAGAGCACCTCAATAATTAAGTAGAAGGAGCATTGTCTCTTTTGTGGTACGTAAACTAGGTGCTCATGTTTAAGGAGGCATCATGGTCCTGAGGAATATGGAGTCTACGTATCTGGATGCTGTTCTTGAAATTCCCACATGTAAGTGTTAAGTTGGTTTGCAAGGCACTCAAGAAGCCTTTGTGTGCCTTTGCAGAATGTTGGACACAGCCCATTTCCTGACCTGATGCTTTTTAACACTTGATTCTCTATGGCTCCTTTTCTAGTGATACATACGGTGTATCATAAGTAAGGATAATTCCAGGTTGCATGATATAAAATGCTCTGAAATTCTTGGACAGCTGAAGCCATGGATCTTATGAAGCAGTAGATTATCTTGTTACTGGCAGAAGAACGCAGAGGTTTTGAGTAGGCAACAGTGATTTATGCAGCTAACATTAAACAAGTGTGGTGACATCTGTAGCTATGTTAACCCATTTATATCTGTATTAAATGTGACCTGAAGTTTGACACTCATAGTCTTTAAGATTGTCCCTATTCTGTAATCTTCTATTAATCAAAACTGTCACAGTTTCCAAGGAACGCTGATAACCTAACATGGCTTCCTGTATAAAATAGGTCATTGGGTTTAGCTGAAGTAATTTTAAAACTTTTTTTTTTTAAAAAAAGAGAGACCATATAGAATCTACCACATTTCACAGGAAATATTTCTAGTGGCTAAATGGCCTTCCTGTTATAAGCGTGTATCTTCACACCTGAATTAATCTACTGTCACTGCTGCCCACCTCATTATTAAAGCAAATGTTCTGGATCCTTTTTATTTTTCTGTGTAGTATATTTTCCAGTCTTTCAGTCACTCTTGCTGATCTTCTCTAACTTTTTTCTTCCTTCATTCTCTCTACTTTTTTCTGGTTTGTATTTCTCTTCTGTGCAGATTGCATTACCAAATGTTACTGTTTAGCTGATAACCCACCAGGGGCCTTCAATTTTTTTTTATTTTTTTTTTTATTTTTTTTTTTAAGAAATTAAAAGTTTCTTTTAATTTAGAAGGCTCCAATTTCTACACAGAATACATCTGTTTCCTGAAGGGTGACTTGATAAACACTAATACAAAAAAGAGTAGAATATTTGGGTGCATGGTGCAATATTATACCTACTGTCTTTTAAGTATGCACATTCAAAATTCAGCTGTTACATCACAGGTTTTTTTCCTGAATCTCCTAGATCGATTCTCCATCTACATACAGTTCTCCATCTGGTTAGTCCTGATTCATAGTCTGATGTAATTGCCACTGACTCCCTATGACCTTAATAGCAGCTATATCAAGACTTTACTGTGGAAAATCTTACACAATGACACTTCAAAAAAAGTCTCAAAGTAAAAAGGAAAAAAAAAATCCAACACTACTCTCTTATTTCTGCCAGTTGTTCAAAGGAGTCAGAGTGCATCAGCTTTGGGCTAGCTATGGTCAGACTATGTTGAATGGCAAATTTATTTATTATGTATCTATAGCAATTTGAGACCTTTCAGGATAATTGGAGTAACTAAATTAATATAAATTAATACTGTGAATATGAAAATATGAGAGTATGTGTGTTACTTGCTTCCTGAATTCAAATCCTGTGTGGCTTGTTAAGTGGTATTTAAAGTAGCCAGGAATTACAGTAAAGGAAGCATTGCTTAATTAAGATAACTTGACATATACATTCACTATCAC
>KL289066.1:0-13115 GCA_000699545.1 Podiceps cristatus | reverse complement strand
GAAGGGAAGGGAAGGGAAGGGAAGGGAAGGGAAGGGAAGGGAAGGGAAGGGAAGGGAAGGGGGGTATCTCTACTCAGGAGCGGCCAGGCCAGTCGTCAGTCTCTGGGACAGTGAGCGACTGATGCTGTGAAACCCGTGTTAAGCGCCCTCTGTTACTGTTACTGTTGGGGTCGCTTTGTTTCCTTCACTTTTGCTGCCCTGTTAAACTGCTGTTGTCTCGACCCACGGGTTTTGCCTCTCTTTTCTCGATTCTTTCCCCCACCTCACCAGGAAGGGGGAGCGAGGGACCGCACCCCTGGCAACCACCCCTGGAGGTTTAGCCTCCGTCTGGGGCTAAACCACGACTGTGGTTTTAGTTTTTTTCTTTCTCACTAAACTACTCTTTTATTAATTGGCAATAAATTAAATTAATCTTTCCAAGTTGAGTCTGGTTTGCCTATGACAGTGTTTGGTGAGTGATCTTTTTGTCCTTATCTTGACTCATGAGCTTTTTCATTGTATTTTTTCCCTCTGTCCTGCTAGAAGGTGGAGTGAGAGAGTGGCTTGGTGGGAACCTGGCACAAGCCCAGGCCAATTCAACACACAGTTATTAACAGTCCCATTTTGTAAGTCCAGGTCCAGCTTTCTTTGCTGAAGACTCTTGTGAAAAGGAATTAAGGAAATTAGTAAATATATCCCTTTATAATTGTGTTAAGGTGTATGGCTACAAAGAAACCAAGAAGTTAGCATGTTTCACAGAGATTCCCTTCCCTTTTTCAGTCTACTACTTTTTAAGTCATTTTGGGCAGACAATTTGAGGAAGGTCTTTTGACTTTGCAAGAAGCAAGTAAAATCTTAACTGGAAACTCTAATGGAGGTGTTTATTTCAGACTGAAAAATTCAAGATTTTTGGGTCTCAGTCCCGTTCTCTACTTCTTAGAACACAATTATCTTTCTTTCTCAGCTTACGAAGAAGTTCTGTATCTTACAATGCCATAACCATCCACTATAAAAAATAAAAATAGAAAGAAAAAAAAATCTACCTAATGAATATAAATGCAAAAGACACTGAATTGCCAGATCAGTAAAATTGCTAATTCAGTATGTACATCTCTCCAGGCACTCTCTCTTACCGAGAAATTAATTCAGTCCTTGTTCGCTCTTTGGATAATCTATTGGTCCGTACATTTGACTGCACTGCAAGGTAAAGATAGTTTATAACATCCTGCAAACACTGTAAGACACAGTCTTGCTTTCTGATTCTGTGTGAAGGATCAACTTTTAAACACTCGACTTCTTTGGAGAACCTCCTCCTCATAACACAATATTCCTCTAAAGCAGAAGTAGGGCTTTTCTAAATATACGATCACTGTACCTTGACATGTATAATCTCTTAGATGTCAGAATGAACTTACCCACAGCAACACTGGATTTCTTGACATTGGCAGGAACAAACATAGGTCAATGCTGTGCATTTTTTAACAACAAAAACCCTTGAACATTTTTGAGGGTCCTTCTTCAATATAGATAGTATATGCAGATCCCCATCTCTGGCATAGTTTTCTTTTTTACATAGGTTTTCTGTAATACATTAATATCTGAGCTCAAAATAATAACAATAAAATATTCCAGAAAAATATTACTCACAGAGGGGATATCAAAGCTAATTTCCCTTGTCTGTAATTTCTCTTGCCATACAATATGTCTATTTGTTCATTCTCTGCCACATTCTCCTATACACTTGAATGGAAATCATTATTTTCTAGATTTATTAGTGTTTTCCAAGTCATTTGCCCTTTTTTCTTTATTCTTTTTGTAGCTGACATGCTGTCACAAGCACTCTTCATCTGGTAGATCAGTCAGTTCCTGAGGCAATGAACATCCGCCAGGTTGTATTTGGCAAGTGGAAGTGGTGAGCTCACACAACAGTGTGAATCCCAACCAGAAACTTCATCTCACTGAACTGCATCAAAAAGGGACAGATTTTCAAATGAGTCAAATCAATGCACTTGAGCCTCTATATCAGCTCTTTAGCTGAAGAGTCAAAGAAATCAAGATGTCTAAAGCACCATCACAGAGGTTAATCCATGACACAGACAACATAGTTTCACTGGGAGGGATCATCAGGTTCCTCCTCCTGATTTAACTGTATTGACATAAATAAATTGTATCCAGACTCCTAGGACAAATCCATTTCTTGACGGGCATTTTCAAAATTAAATTATTCCAGACTAACACTGCAGATAGTATCACTTTATCTAATCTTGATTATTGTGGTTTTGGGGACAAAAGAACATACAAAAATACAACCAAAAGACAAGGAAATGAAGTTATATTTAGATTCTACATTCTCGCTTCAAATTGCAATTTTACTATGATGAAACTCTTAATTCACCTCAGGTTGAAAGTTTCCCAGATGTTAAGACTTACATCCACACAGGTGGCAAGGATCACTCAATTTTGGCAGAGCCATATGCCTCTGAACTGATAAAGATGCAAAAACTAGATTTTCCCTTTTAAAATCCTTGAGGGATTCAGTAATTTAGAAATATTTTGATAATGTCTGAAACTGCCTCTGAAAGGACAGATTGCATAAAAAGTGTCATCTGCTCTCTTTTTCAATTTCTGCTCTCTATGAAGGCAGCAAAACCACCCACATATTTTTCTAACACCTGAGTGGTTATAGCACTCTGATTTAATTCCAGCCTCATCTCAAAGGGTTTCAGATTTAAAATTCTCTGTTGCCAGGAATGTATCCTAACTGCTGGCTTATAAATTTTCCAAAGACAAAGTATACTTCAGCCCTTCAGTTACTGCTATGTTATTCTGCAGAAAATAATTTGGACACAGTGGCAAGAAGACAGAAAAAAAGAAAAGTTCTCTGCTCTAAGTGATTAAAATAGTCACTTGAATATAAAGACTGGGGGTTTAATCCTTATACCCAGAACTCATTTTAGCCTGTTTTTTTTTTGTTGCTGTTGTTGTTTGTTTTTTTGTTGTTTGTTTTTTTTTTTTTTTTAATATTTAGAGTATTCATTCATTTATCAAAATTCATGTGCCCTCTTAAATAAATAAATAATAAAGACAGCATTATCATTGGTATCTTTGTTTTGGCTTCTTTATTAGACAGTGAGCACATATTGGCTAAAGAACTAATGAACGTGCATACAGTTTTGCCACAGCTCTGCAATGAGTGCTGCTTCTTGCCTTGCAGGAGAAAAGAGGATGAGAGTGGGAAGCTAGAGTAGTATGTCATTTAGAAGTGCTAGTGTTAAAATGCTAATCTAAAAATAGAGGGCAGAAGCTTTTAGAAAAACAGACCTGATGTGTTCAGGTGATCTAGCAAACAATAATTTATATTCTCTCAAGTGGATGAGTAATATAAGGCAGAGAAGCTGTTTGTAGGAGAGAAGTCAAAGCAGTTTTTCCTGTGCTTGAAAACTGAGACACTTGGATACAGTCAAGGCGTATTCCTTTTCTCAATGTCTCATTCATGTTTTTTCCTTACAACAGCATAATTAAACAGGAGGGTTATAAAACCCCGTTCTTCCTTCTTAGATCTCACAGCAGACTACTTTACAGACTGCTAGCAAGAACATGTTTCAGGAAGGAAGTGAGACCGTTTTGAATATCTGAAGTGAAGGGAAAAAAGTGTTGATCTGCTTAATCTGAAAACAGTGTTCTAAGTACCTGTCGCCTGCATGAAAAGAAAGTTGCATTTTTTAACATGAATTGAACTAAAGTGGAGGTCTTTGCTCTGTTTTGGATGGATTACAGTCCAGTAGTTTTGATGTGAAGGCTTTTGGATGAGACACAATGGGAGGGACTCAGTCTGAAACCCCGATTTTGGGTATCTGTAAAGGTACTAGGTGTATCTAAACTCCGTATCAGTCACTGGATATTGTGTCAGTACAGTGCAGGTTGAAAATCCATTCAGGTATTGAGCTAACATGGGCTCAATTCTGTTATCTGAAGATAGGTATCTGGTGGCAGTTAATGTGCCCTCAGAAATCTGTAACATCATGGATCCAACACAGGAAGTTCAAGATACCCACATCCTTCTGGATCAAACTTTGAGGAACAGATAAGATGCATATGGCATCTCAAATGGCATTAGACACATATTTAGTATCCGAATCATGTCCTATATGTCTACCTTTGGGTGATCTGAACAGCTTGCTAAGCTCTATTAATGGTAATAAATAGTACAGTAGTAGCCTATGCAGACACAGACAGATAGATCAGCCTTTCAGCTGCTTAAAGATATGCATCAGTACCTTATAAGATATTTTATATCTTGACTGGCCTCCAGTTGCAGTTGCAGAAGGACATAATTCATCTGGAGGTATTGAACATTGTCTTCCAGCTCAATGGAAATGTCTTAAATACCCAAAGGTACCTTTAGCAACACACGAATCCTACATTTAGGCAATTGAACTGAGAATCTACACTGAAACTGAGTCATTTCTTGTTACGGTAGCTTGAGTGGGCTAAGAACAAAAAATCCTAAATTTCTCTTAGAAACAGAATGTTCTGCAAGAACCTTGAAATGAAAGTACAAAGGAAGAAACAAACAAATGGTGAAATAGCTCCAGCAGTAGGTGAGGATTATAATAATTTTAAGGGTTGTACAATTTTAAGAAAAGTACACTTTTAAGGATCATGATTTTGTATTTGGCTCTCTAATTATTTAATTGTAAATTCTCTGAAGCAGTGTCCTGATTTCAGCTGGGATGGAGTTAATTTTCTTCCTAGTAGCTGGTATAGTGCTGTGGTTTGGATTTAGTAGAAAAATAATGTTGATAACACACTGATGTTTTTAGCTGTTGCTAAGCAGTGCTTGTGCTAACTCAAGGACTTTTCAGCTTCCCCTGCTCTGCCAGTGAGGAGATGCACAAGAAGCTGGGAAGGGGCACAGCCAGAACAGCTGACCCAAACTAGCCAAAAGGATATTTCATACCTCATGACATCATGCTCAGTATATTAACTAGAGGAAGTTGGCCAGGGAGGGATCACTGCTTGGAAATGGTCTGGGCATCAGTCAGTGGGTGGTGAGTAATTGCATTGTGCATCACTTGTTTTGTATATTCTATTATTATTATTATTATTATTCTCTTCCTCTGCTGTTCTATTAAACTGTCTTAAACTGTCAACCCACACGTTTGTTTTTTTTTTTTTTTTCCGACTTACCAGCGGGAGGTGGGAGTGACAAGCGGCTGTGTGGTGTTTGGTTGCTGACTGGGATTAAAGTTATTATGCCTGAATATTCCCTAGCATGGTGCTGTTCTCAGATGCAGGCTCTGTGTTTTGTCATAATAGAAACAGTGAATAACAATCACAAATGTACAAAGTGCTAGAGAACATAGCCCATTGCCTAGTAATTAATTTGTATATATTCATTATCCACACGGTTTCAATGCCAAAAGCTCCTATATTAGGGTTTAAAAAATATTGTCCCAGTTGTGCCAACAAGTTCCCAAACCTGAGGCCACTTTCTTTGAAAAGATATTTTTCTGGGTCAGAATTCAAGACACGTGTCTGCACACATTTCAGCGTCCAGGTTTAGGTATAGTCTCTGTTGGGAAGGCAGCGCAATTTCTTCAAAGTACACAACTCTGTTGTTTTGGAGATGTACCTTGTCACAGTGCTAGCCATGGACTGATCATAAATATTTATGCTTTCAGCAAATGGAAGAGCTGTGCCAATAAACACTGGTGTTTTGTCTTATTTTTCAATATTTCATGAGTAGTATGCAAAAGCTGGACTGTGCTGTGACAGGTAACACAATCCTCTTCAGCAGCATTGACTTGGAATTCAGAACCTTGGAAAGCTAAAGAAAAAATCACAATTGCATTGTTTTAATGTCTCCATTCAGTAGCCTCGCTCTCCTAAGCTTTCCCTGATGTAGCAAGGAGATTTTCAGACTAATGGAGGTAGACCAGAAGCTTGGACAGCAAAACACTTAAGTTTATTTTATTGTCATAGAATCCCTTGGTGGGAAAGGACCTTTCAAATCATCAAATCCAACCATGCCTAACCACTACTAAACCATGTCCCTAACCACCTCATCTACCAGTCTTTTAAATACCTACAGGGATGGAGACTGAACCACCTCCCTGGGCAGCCTGTTCCAGTGTGTGACAACTCTTTCAGTAAAGAAATGTTTCTTAATATTCAATCTAAACCTCCCCTGGCCTAACTTGGAAGAAGAGACTGACACCCACCTCGCTATAACCTCCTTTCAGGCAGTTGTAGAGAGTGATAAGGTCTCCCCTCAGCCTCCCTTTCTCCAGACAGAACAACCCCAGTTCCCTCAGCCACTCCTCTTAAGACTTGTTCTCCAGACACTTCACCAGCTTTGTTGCCCGTCTTTGGACACAGTCCAGAACCTCAGTGCCTTTTTTGTAGTGAGGGGCCCAAAACTGAAGAGCCTTCCTACTTTCAATCAGATCAACACTCCCATCTAGCTTTGTGTTCTCCGCAAACTGACTGAGGGTGCATTTGATCCCCTCATCCAGATCAACAATAAAAGATATTAAACAGGAGTGGCCCGAACACTGAGCCCTTGGGAACTCCAATTGTGACCAGCTGCCAGCTCGACCTGACTCTGTTCACCCACAGTGCCTGGCCATCCAGCCAGTGTTTGATCCAGGAGAGTGTACACCTGTTCAAGCCATGGGCAACTAGTTTTTTTTCACGAGAATGCTGTGGGGAACAGTATTGAAGACTTTACTGAAGTCCAGGGAAATAACATCCACAGCCTTTCCCTCTTCCACCAAGTGGGTCACGTTGTCATAGAAGGAGATCAGGTTCGTTAAGCAGGACCTGCCCTTCATGAATCCATGTTGACTGGGCCTGATCATCTGGTTGTCCTGTAGATTGTATGTAATGGCACCCAAGATGATTTGTTCCATGATCTTCCCTGGCACCAAGGTCAGACTGACAGGTCTGTAGCTTCCCAGATCCTCCTTCCATCTCTTCTTGTAGATGGGTGTCACATTTGCCAACCTCCCGTCCATTGGGTCTTCCCCGGTCAGCCAGGACTGCCGAAAAATTATGAGAAGTGGCTTGATGAGCACATCTGCCAGTTCCTTCAGCACTCTCGGGTGTTACCCATCTGGCCCCATCGACTTGTGTATGTCTAGGTGGTGCAGCAGGTCACTAACCATTTCCTTTTGGATTATGGAGGTGTCATTCTGTTTGTAAAGTGATCCTCTTACATTTGCCATAGGGTTCATTTTAAATACTGCTGGGGTCAAGGTTGTGCTTCTATCACCTTCTGTGAATCAAGGTTGAGCGGAAAGTTTTATTACTACTGAAATTGCAACAGGAGAAATGCAAGACTTCAAAATTACTTGTATTCATAGTTATATGGTTGGTGGGCCAGAAATAATGGACAGCACATGAAAGAGTTCATTAATGAAGGATGAGAGGTTTTTGGGGGGATAAGGGGTGAAAACCAGTTAGAACACAGATCTCTTGATACAACTTAGTCCCTCTAAACACTTCCAGGTTCACATTTCTTAGCATGCTCTAATTTTTTTGGTCTTCCCTACAGTGAGGAAAAGCAGGAATACATTATTCCAAGACCAAATGGCAATCAGATCCGGTCTGGTCTCTACTTCCTTTTCAATGCACTAAAAGTAAAATTGATGTCTGCGATGGTATTTAGAATCAGTCTGGAAGCTTGTTTCAATTACAACAGGATACCTGAGTTGCCTGTCACCTGTGGATTATCTCTAAGCTGCAAATGGTTCTTTGTATTGCTAATTTATTTGTGTACAGAACACACAAGATTAGTCCAAAGTTCTTGTGCAGTACGGAAGTGGAGCCACCCAAAAAATGGGTCTCTGGACTATTTCTGTCTCCATGTAGTCCTCTATATGAGAGCAAATATAGGGCTGCAGAAAAGTTTCTGGTATTACTAGTCATATTCCATAGTAGCCAGCAGAATTTCCAGTCTCAGGACAAGGAACGTGACAATGTTTTGCAAATACATTGCAGAAAGACTTGTTGGGGGCAGTCAGAAGGGAAAGTAACCTTTTATCAATTTTCAACAGAACTTTGATCCAAGCAGCTGGTTCAGGTTGAGCCTAATGCCTTGCAATGTAGTTGGTCAATGGGTATGACCTGAAATGTGATGTAAACCCCAAGCCTAGTAGTAGTATACATACAATTTATATATTTTTACATAAACCTGAGAGGAAAAAAAAAAAATGAAACTTGACTGTAATCTTCTATTAATAATGCTGTTATATGCTTAACAAAAAGTGGTGTTTATATATTTTAAGAACAAAAGAAGAAATTGTTACAGTATGAATAAAAAGATGAGAGAGAAAATTACTTGTATATGTATTTATACACATACAAAAATATATGCATATACAAAGAGCCTAGTTTCATCCTGTAACAGATTGTGTCTGTAATTCAGGTGAGTACATTGAAACAAAAACTTCCAGTAGATGATTTATCACCTCTATATTATACACTTATCTTGGATGAATTGCTCTTTGGTTCATAGAATCATAGAATGTTTTGGGTTGGAAGGGACCCCCAGAGCCCATCTAGTACAACTCCCTGCAGTGAGCAGGGACACCATTACCCAGATCAGGTTGCTCAGAGCCCCGTCCAACGTGGTCTGGAATGTTTCCAGGGATGGGGCCTCCACTACCTCTCTGGGCAACCCGTTCCAGTGTTTCACCACCCTCATTGTAAAGAATTTCTTCCTTATATCCAGCCTAAACCTACCCTGTTTCAGATTAAAACCATTACCCCTTGTCCTGCCACCGTTCCTGTATTACTCCTGTGGTTCCTGTATTACTCCATTGACTACAGAGAAATGATGCAACTAGGTCAGCTTAGGTGGGTAACTTTAATATGATTCATTGCTCAAAATTAATTAACCTCATTGGGCTTACATCCTGAAGACAATAATAATATTATGAATACATGGACAGTTGTAATGGGCTCTGAAATGCTGGAGCTCTGCGGTGGACACAGTGATACCATGATGCTTGATCTGCCTGGCCAGCTGGACTGTCATAGGCCAAGGAAAATTACTTTCTTCCTTGGTCCCTTGACTGCAAAAATGTTTTTGGCTTATGTTCCATGGAATAAAAACAAAAAATAAAAGGGGGCTTGGCCTGGTATTTCACATTAAAACATCCCTTAACTACCTGCAAAATGCATAGCATTACCTATATCTTTTATCGGCTTCTCACACTTTTATTTGTAACATTTGACAATTTCTCAGGTCGTTTCCAGCACTTTCCCACATCCTGCTTGTTTAGCTTAACCTCAGGTCAAGGCCTAGTCAGCATCCTAATCGTCTGCCTGCAGCCCGAACAAAGAAGTAATCAAATCTGAGGCTACAGACGCTGACCATCCTGAGAATGGATATTCTTTATTGCTTTCAAATTCTGCATCAATACATATGAGACAGAAAAGAGGTAAAAGTGTTTAGCTTTTCCTGAAGAGGTAGATGAATGGAGCTCAGTAACTCTCATATCCGTACTATGGTGTGTGTGAACATAAAACCCGCTGTAGAGCTTTAATGCATTTTGCCAACAGCAGCAGTTACTACAGGTGCCTTATAACTTGTAGATGAGTCACATTCTTCAAAATTGCTGGAATTATAGGAATGTATTTAATTCAACACTCATCTCATACATTTTATGTATTTGCTTGAGTTGGAACATTCTGTCTTCAGCTATTATAGCATGGATTTTACTTGCAGAATCTTAGGAAGCAACGTACAATTTGTTCAGATATTAGGAAAAAAGAAAAAAATCCTCTAACAGATAAGATTTGTCTACTGAAGTATCTGTCTTTGGATCATATATCTTGCAAACCATCAGACTTTGGATATTAAAATAGAATGTTTATTCCTAAGAAATTCCCAAGTTATTTGACTTGTTCTCAGAATCTAAGTCTTAGAAAGACAATTTGCAGTTCACCTTTAATATCACAGAGAATACAAATAGATTGTTTTGATTAAAGATAAGATCTTAAAGCATAATAGGTCCTTTATTTAGAAATAAGACACATTTACAAAATAATTCTGGATCTCCAATGTTGTCTTCTTTTTTTTTTTTTTTTTTCTTTTTTTCCTGTCTCAACTTTCTTGAAGGTCGTATTTGCATAATAGTTCAGATTGCCCATTCATCCAATAAAGATAGATTTCAGTCAGGTTGGAGATACACATACTGACACCAGAAATTTCTACACATCTTAGAGAAATATTAGTCAGACAGATTTATTTCTTCACTTTTAAAATTGCATTGATATTTATTATGGTGTGTAATGCCTGAATTATATGCTTGATTGTTTCCAGGTATTAGTGCAATAAGAATATATTAGTAGTCACTTTCTTACTGCAATAAAGTACAAAAGCAAATGATATAAAACAGATTGAAATGGTGCAATATGTATTTACAACATCCTATAAATTAACACCCAGCAAGTATGGAAAATATAGTGTAGTATGTAATGCTTTTTAACCTTGTTTCAACAATTGTGAAGGGCAGTTCTGCCCTAGCTTTTCAGTGACTCAGAAAATATATAAGGAAAGCTAATAGGCAGTTTTGTTTCTGTGCTCATAAAAAGCTTTGTATTGATAGATTAGGAACCTTATATTGTACCTTTGCTCTGTTCAATAACACTCATTTGGTCAATTTATCATTGGAATTAAATGGTTCAGATAGAAGAGAAAAAAGGAAGTGCAGAAGAAATGCATGTTACAGTAGAAAGAAGATGCCTTACCAAGTCTATGAAAGTGTGAAATATACTGACTTCTTTTTGGAGGTTTGTCATCACTTTTTATGCTTTAAAACAAGAAAGTTGAAAGATTTATTTCTGTGACAGCACAAAATAAATTTGAGCTGTGAAATTCTAAATAAAGACATGAAAACAAATAACATTAATTGATCTCTAATTTGATGTCTCTGTCCACCAATGGGACCACCACTGTAATGGATCAGTCACAAGAACCATGTTTCTGTGATCATGTCTTTAAGTATGATGAGCTCCACCTTTTTCAAGAGGAAATTTGTGATGTTTTTCACAAGAGGAATATGCATTAATCTGGCCCTGTAAATTCATGTCAAACTATTCTGCACTGTATTTCCTGTGAAAAAGTTGTGGGTTTTTTGTTTGTTTAATTGTTTTAAATTTGCCATTTTATAACACTATCAAATATCCTCCTCATACATTGGAAGACATGTGAACCAGATCTTCTTTATCTGCCTTTTGTGGATCATTCCTTATTTTAAATTTTTCATGGTGGTGTTATTATCTGCCTCATGTTTTTGTTACATTTCTTAAACAATTCCAGGCTTTTCAGTCCCTTCTTTCTGAGAAACTTCTGGGTCAATTTTAGCTACTGTTCTCCTCTGAGATCCCTCTAATTCTGGAATACAGCTTAAAGATTTGCTTCCTTCAGTCAACTGTACCAGAGCACTATAAAAAAAAAAAAAAAAAAAAAAAAAAAAAAAAAAAAAAAAAAAAAAAAAAAAAAAAAAAAAAAAAAGGGGGGGGGGGGTCTATTCATCATCTGAACTATTCTTATAGCATCATGTTTGCTGATGACAGGAAATTCATCTAAGTGAAAAGTAAATAAAAGCCAAATCTGCAAATGAATTTGGGTGAACTGTGCTGGATTGTCTTGTAAACTAGACCTACTAAAAAAAATGTTAGTTTCTTTTATATACTATAGGATAACTGCTTTACTGTAAGACAACTTATCCATCTAGTAGAAAGCAATACGAGCTTATTTACACATGAGGGAGAGTTCATCACTGAAAGAAGCTGCTTGAAAAGAATTCTGTTGTTATAATAAAGAAAAAAGTGTGTGGTGGATTTGACCTTGGCTGAATGCCAGGTGCCCACCAAGCAGCTCTATTACTCCTCCTCCTCAACTGGACAGGGGAGAAAAATAAGAAGAAAGGCTTGTCAGTCAAGATAAGGACAGGGAGATCACTCAGCAATTACTGCCATGGGCAAAACAGACTCAGCTTGTGGAAATTAATTGAGTTTATTGCCAATGAAATAAGAGATAATACCGATGAATAAAACCAAATCTTAAAACACCTTTCCTCCATTCCTCCCTTCTTCCTGGGCTCAACTCCACTCTCCCTCCCCTCTCTGATCAGAGCAGATGGGGAATAGGGCTGCGGTCAGTCCCCCACTCCTGTCTCTGCCGCTCCTTCCTCCGCAAGGGAGGCTCCTCACCCCCTGCCCTGCTCCAGCCAGGTCTCCCTCCCACGGGAGACAGTCCTCCACAGACTTTTCCAATGTAGGTCTTTCCCACAGGCTGCAGTCCTTCATGAACTGCTCCAGCATGGGACCTTTCTATGGTGTACAGTCCTTCAGGAACAGATGGCTCCAGCCTTGGCCCTTGGGGGGTCACAGCTCCTGCCACAAACCTGCTCCAGCCCAGGCTCCTCTCCCCACTGGGCCACAGGTCCTGCCAGGAGCCTTCTTAACTCTGTAACCCCCGAGGTGCTGCCCCCATCACTGACGGGCTCAGCCTTGGTCAGCGATGGGTCTGTCTCGGAGCCGGCTGTGCTGGCTCTGTCAGACACAGGGAAAGCTTCCAGCAGTTTCTCACAGAAACCACCCCTATACCCCTCCCCACTACCAAAACATTACCACACAAAACCAATACAATGTGATATAAAGTTTTTGAGTTCTGAGTAGTATTTATAGTATTAGAGCTGAAAAGGGGCGTGTGGTGAATTAACCTTGGCGAAAGGCCAAACTCCCCCCCAGTTGCTCTCTCAGTCCCCCTCCTCAACAGGGCAGAGGGACAAAATAGGATGACATAGCTTGTGGGTGAAGACAAAAACAAGGACATCACTTACCATCACAGAAAAAAAGACTTGACATGGGGAAAATTAATTTCACTTACTGACAATTAAAATAGATTCAGGTAGTGAGAAACAAACAAACTTCTTCCCCCTCCTTCTTTCCCAGGCCCAGATTCCCTTCCTCCCTCCCAGACAGGGAGATCACTTACCAGTTACTGTCACGGGCAAACAAACTTGACTTGGGGAAAATTATGTCATTTACTGCCAAATAAAATAGAGCTGTGTGGTGAGAAACAAAAAGACAGACATTAAGACAACATCTTCCTGCCT
>JMFS01135500.1:0-21906 GCA_000699545.1 Podiceps cristatus | reverse complement strand
CCGTGCCAGTGCTGCCCTTCACCAAAGCAGCTGGAGGCCCTCAGCCTGCAGCGACCAGGGTGGCTGCACCACAGGGACACACCTCCCCCCCCAGGTTTCGAGTGCAGGAGGAAACGCACAGCCACAGGGTGCTGGTTTTTGAAGCTCAGATGGGATGCAAACACTTCTTGGAAAGAAAGACTGAGAAACAAAAGCCAGCCCAGAGAGGGCTGCTGTCATCAGCCATCGCAGAGGGGTGTCTCAATGAGCGGGGCTGGTGCCATGGGGCGCTTCCCGGTGACCAGTGAGCCCAGGCTGCAGCTCACTGGTGTGAGGGAGATGAGCTGCTTCGGCCTCCCTCCTGCTGGCAGCTGGCCACATGCAGCAAGCCGGCAGTAAGCAGGTGTTGCTAACTGGCTTGGAAAGGTGCCCGTGAGCACAGGCTCCGGGAAGAGGCAGGCAAGGAGAGACAGCTGCCTCTGTGTGGTGGCAATGGAAAGGGTCCCTCTCTTCCCAAGAAACAACCATGGGACAGTCAGTTTAATTTTCAGTCTGGCCAGCCTGGGGTGGATGCGAAGAAGAAATGACTCAAGGACTGGCAGGCACAACAAAGTGATGAGGAAAAGAGGACTATGAAACAGACTGTAAGGTAAAGGGAGAGAGGTGCAAGGAAAAGGCCACGTATCAGCAGCACCCTATGACAGTCTCCCGTGTGGGCAAGTATAGTTAATCAGAGTGAAAACTGCATTGGCAATTGTACATTGAGGACCTGAAATCAAGCCCTTGTTGCCAAAACCTGCCAGGCCACGTATAAAAGAGTAGCAGTACGTTGCTGTTCTTCTGATGACACAGCAGAAATTTGTCAGGCACCTGATCTCAAATTAAGAGGAAAGGAACGTGGTAGTGACTGGGTCTTGCACAATTGAATGTCTAAATTACAGGCACTGTCTAGTTTTGTACTGTAGCTTTCTAACAAAGCAAATCTCCCAATAGACATATTTATAGATGGTTCCTGGCTGGGACAGAGTTAATTTTCTTCCTAGTAGCTGGTATAGTGCTGTGTTCCAGATTTAGTATGAGAATAATGTTGATAACACACTGAATTTTTAGTTGTTGCTAAGCAGTGCTTATATGAAGTCAAGGACTTTTCAGCTTCCCACGCTCTGCCAGCGAGGAGTTTCAACAAGAAGCTGGGGGGGGGGCCACAGTCAGGACAGCTGACCCAGCCTGGCCAAAGGGATATTCCATACCATGTGATGTCATGCTCAGTACATAAACCAGGAGGGGTAGGCCATGGAGGGATCGCCTGCTTGCAGACAGGCTGGGCACCAGTCAGCGGGTGGTGAGCAATTGCACTGTGCATCACTCTTTTTGTATATTTTCTTCTTCTTCTTCTTTCTTCTTCTTTTTCCTCTCCCTTTTCTATCCTATTAAACTGTTTTTATCTCGACCCATGAGGGATTTTTTTTGATTCTCTCCCCCATCCCTCTGGGGAGGTGGGGGGTGAGTGAGTGGCTGTGTGTGTGATGACTGGTTGCCAACTGGGGTTAAAGCGCAACACAGATCAAACTTGATGGAGTCTACTCCAAGAGGACACATGCAAGTGGCCAGATTCTTTTTCAACAAAACACCTTTCCAGGTTCAAATTATCACCAAATAGACTTGTCATTGATGAAATGGCCAACATCCACTTTGCAGATAGCTTCATTGTCTAAAGCTATCTAAATAGCTTCCCCTTTGTAAATCCATGCTGACTACTCCTGATCACCTTCTTCACCTTCATGTATCTGTAAACGGTCTCCAGGACTAGTTGTTCCACCACTTTCCCAGGGACTGAGATGAGGCTAACCAGCCTGTAGTTCCCCAGGTCTTCCTTCTTGCCTTTCTTGAAGATAGGAGTGACATTTGCTTCCTTCTACTCTTCAGGGACCCGTACTGATTGCTGTGACCCTTCAAAGATAATGAAGAGTGGCTTTGCAGAGGCATCGGCCAGCAGCCTCAGCACTTGTGGGTGCATCCCTTCAGGTTCCACAGACTTATTGCATATTCGGTCTAAGTGCTCACTAACCTGATCCTCCTCCACCAAAGAGTACGTCTTTCTTGCTCCAGACTTTGTCTCCGGCTTCAGGGGCCTGGGATTCCTGAAGATCAGTCTTACAGGTGAATTCACTGTGGCAAAGGAAGCATTGAGTACCTTGACTTTTTCCATGTCATTTATCTCCGGTTCCCCTACAGCTCTCCCCAGTCTTTCTTTTGCTGCTGATGTACAATCCTCTCTTGTTCCCCTTTACATCCTTTGCCAAATTCAACTCCAGCTGGGCTACTGCTTTCTGAAACCCATCCCTGCATGATCAAACAGCAGCTCTGTACTTCTCCTGGGTCACCCGCCCCTGCTTCCCCCTCTTGTCCACTTCATTTTGGTGCCTGAGTTCAGTTACGAGCTCCTTGCTCATTCATGAAGGCCTCCTGCTGCCTTTGCCTGATTTCCTACTTGTCAGGATGGACCTTCCTTGAGCTCGGAGGAAATTCTTGATCATCAGCCAGCTCTCCTGGACACTTCTTCTCTCCAGGGCTGTATCCAATGGGATTTTTTCAAGCAGATCTCTGAAGAAGTTCACATCTGCTCTCCTGATGTCCAGGGTTGTGCTTTTTTGCCTTTCTCCCTTCTCTCAGGAGCCTGAACTCCACCAGCTCATGGTCACTGCAGCCAAGGCTGCCTCTGACTTTCACATCCCCAACAAGTTCTCCCATGTTTGTGAGTAGGAGGTGCAGCAGAGCATCCTTCCTTGCTGGCTGCTTAGTCACCTGTGTCAGGAAGTTGCCGTTAACTCATTCCAGAAACCTCCTAGATTGGTTGTGAGGCATCCTCTGTGAAGACAGAATGGAAGCTGACTGCAGATAACATCTGAGGACACACATACTACAACCTATTTTTCAAATAATTAAGGAGGCCAGAAACATCTATAGCAAGGCATTATATACACAAATCGTACTAGAAGTCCAGAAAAAACTATGCTGAGAGCCTGTGGAACTGGAAAACCACCACTATGGAGGTATTTGTGCTCATTTCTGAAGGTGCAGGTGCATTAGAGGAATCTCTCACAGGATACACATGGGCACTCTGTCCTAACTCAGGAACTTGGAGGCATAAAACTCAGTTTTCTGACTTAGCTGTCAGGCAAATGCCAGCTTCCCTAGAACCAGTCTTTCAGGTTGTAGAACCTGATTTGTAAAAATCGGTACACTTATCTCGAAGGGCCTGAGATACTCTGCTTGCCAGGGGCCTAGCCCATGGCTGAGGTTTTCCATTCTCTCCTGGACACAGCAGTTGAAAGACTGTGACAATAAAATTGGGTTTTCTGGCCTGTTTTAGGAATTTGTAGTGAGTGAAATGCAAAGGAAGACAAATGAAAAATATGAAGGAGGGTGTGCAAGATCACCTGGTCTTCTCTCCTTCTTTTATAGTCGTGTCTTTTTTTTTCAAGAGAAAGCACTGAGGGGATGGAGACATGTTTCTCTGCTTGCTCCAAGGATTCTAATAGAGAAGAGAAATTTACAGCTCATCTTTGTTCACACGCACAGACAGGCCATGTTCACTGTCGGATGAGTGCTTTCAGTACAATCAAGCCTTCACCTTAAGAGCCAAGTTCCATGTATTTACCCTAAAGTGATTGGGACTCTCCAGTTTCTGGATGTTACAGATAACATGTGAGCACTGAAAGGATATACTGATTACTAACATCATATATTTAACAGTTGTCACGATAAATTGTTGTTTTTCCTCTCCTGCTGCAGAAAATCATTAGAGAGGGGTGGAATGGGTATCTGCATTTTGGCAGAGTTCAAAGCTTACAGTTCAGAGCACAAAAGCCTTTTTGTGCGGCTTACCTTTGCCCTTCTAACGCTGTGATGCCTTGATAAAACCAATATGCACAGAAGTAAGTGCCAGAATCCCTCGGGGTTAAATCACCTATTATGAGACCATATTGGGGCTGAGCAGGATGCTTCCGAACTTGAAACCTCCTTTTATTGCTGCTGTCATCAAAAACAGGTTTCTGTCCCGTCACATACAGTATTCTCTTCGGCGGCTCTCCGGGAAGCTGCCTGTACCAGTGGACAACAGCTTCAGCGCTCATTTGGCACATCATTCTGGCTGAGTTGCCAGTCACATGCCTCTGCAGCTCCGGGGTTTGTATCGGCGCTGCCTGTGCGTCTCCACCTGGAAGGGAAAGTAGAGAAATTGTGTGAGGGGAAGAAACTGCTGGAGTTTAGAGCCAGGACTGTGTTCTCGGCAAATGGGAAGAAGAGGGGAGAGGAAAAAGGGCTTACGGGACCACAATGAAGTTGCAAGAAGGGCTGGAAGCAGCAACATACTGCCCGCGTGGTTTAAACCTGGAAATGTAATAGAGACAGAAAAATTATAAAGCCCTTCAAGGGGAGAAAGCGTCAAACGACTGGGAGGAGGAAATGACTCATTCGGCACATCCAATGGTTGTTCTTCAACTCGCTACCATGGAGGGGGGTTAAATTTACTGACAAGCTAAACCACAGCAGTAATAGCATAGAAAAGATGTAAAATACTCAATCTGCAATAATTTTTCTTCCTCTATCAGTCTGCTACATTTCTCTCAGAGTTACCTGCTGAGCTCACACATAGAAACTCAAGCTGTTCAACGTGGCCCTTCCCGAGGATGTTCTCCTCTCCTCAGACACCCCAAAGCTGTCCCAGAAGCACGCTTCAACAGCCTTTCCTAGAACATACTGCCGGCTTTGGTGGCACAAATGGGATAAGTCACAGTGAACTATCACCTCTTATTCTTACTTAAAATAGCTCCAGACTGTCAGCCTTATCTATCTACCCCAGGCACGGTGCAGTGAAGCCAGGGTGAGGCATGCTTGTCTCCCAGGCAGCTGTTTTCTGCCCTCTGCTTTTTCTTGTACTTTCCCTCATTTCAGAGCCCTACACCCTGCAAAGATTTCATAGCAAACAGTCCTTTGGGCACACCACACTCTTTACTGAGAATAATTTCTCATTTTCTAATCCAAAAGAGAGAATCCACTCTGCATCTTTTTTTTGGGTCCTTGTCACTAGCAGTGTACACTACAGAATCTCATTTCACAACTAGTACAGAAAATTCATATTCTTCCTTTGTCCTTGTGTTAGATACATGAATTTAGGTCACGTCCTTTAGTGTAGACATCTGCAACGAAAGAACAACAGAAAAATACTACCAGCATGGAGTCTGCTGACTTGAAGACCCTGTCTGGATTATTAGTCCACTTAAGTATGAAAGCCAGAGAAGAAGGCATCTTTCAAGGCCAAACTAAAGCTTTAAGAACCTGCAGCAATGATGTCTTCAGAGAAGACGCTTGGGCCTGTAGGAACTTGGGTAATGCACCTCAGATGGAGGATGGGCTGCCATTGAGGAGAGGAAATGATGCACTCGAGTTGCATTAAACACTCCCATGGGGGCGGGGATGTGAATATCATTGCCTTGTAAGCAAAATTGCACGGCATCTCAGCTCCCAGCTGTCTGGCTGAGCAGCGCTGTGTCCCTGTTTCCATACGTTCCCTGCTTCAGTCTGCAAACGCAGTCTTTCTCTCGTGCACAGTCTGCACAATCCTGCCTTGGGCCATCTTTTCAGGAGTTGCACAGCATGACAGATCCTTACATATAACAAGGGCTCCTAAGGAGTATTGGTGTTATAAGGGGTCATCCCGATCATAACCATCAAGATGGGAGTGACCGGTGATGAGTATCACCAATACCTCCATTGTGACCTGGATGGATTTGAAGTCTCCTAGGCTAGATGTCCTCCCTCTATGCTCCCTCCCTGCCATTTGCTTCATTTTTACTAGCTCAGACTGTATTTGGGGAAGTATCTTTATACTTCAAAGACGATCTGTGTTACTGTGTAACTCGGCTGTAATACCATCACCCCCAGGAGTGCTCCTTTTCCCCAGCACAGTGCATCATACCAGCTGAGTTGCAGCACGCACGCTGCTTTGCTTTGATTTTCTCCTTGTCTGTGATGTAGACTTACATACTTGGCATAAGCCTGTTGGGATGTTTTAGAGGCAGGAAGGGGCAATCATGGTTCTCTGTGTTTGACAGAAAACCTGCTGCTTTCTGTACGGGCTGCCTGTGGTCTGCTACTTCTGTGGGACTGCCAGCAGGCACAGTAGTAGGTACCTTCGTCGTTGGAGCTGATGTCTTTGACTGAGAAACTACAGACGTTTCCTTGTTTCTTCATAGCAGAATACTTGTTCCTATAGGAATTGTCATCATAATAAGCTTGAGCTGATCCAATATACAGGATCCGCTCAGGAGCTTTGGAGGGTAAATGTCGGTACCAATGTATATTTTCAGACTGGAAGTTCGATACGCCCTGGACCACACAGTTAATCCATGCAGTTTTATGTTGCGGTCTGGTAATGGATGGTTCACTCTGTTTCAGAAGAACTTGTGCTTGTCCATCTGGAAAGAAGGAGAGAAAACAGAACAAACACTCTTAGCCTGCTGTTCACTCACACACATCAATCCCAGGTGCCTCCTGCCGCTGCCCAGCGCTGCGGTGGCCAGGGGAACCTACGAGACCAGGCTGCAGCCAGGGCCAGGAGCGGGAGAATCAGCATCCCGAGGGCTCTTGCTGAGCTCTGCCCCTGGGAGGAATGTGACAGCTCTCAGGTAAGCATGGAGAGTTGTGGCTGAGCAAAGGAAATGACTCGCTAGGGCGTCATCTGGAGAGGGTCCCCTGGCAGCAGGCGAGCGATCTTGAGATAAAGCCTGGATATACTGGTGGCCAGTAATACTGGATCCTTTGGGATCAGAACACAGTGGTCCTGTGGTTTTAACAATCAGGTTTTGGTTGTAAACAGAAAAGGGGTGGAATAACTTAAGTTAGTGTCTTTCTGTTTGCAAAATGTAAATCTATATCTCTGTTGTATAGTTGCCATTTGTTCTGCAGGTTTGATGCCATGTTGGATGAGAAGCCCCACTGAAGTCAATCAAGGGAGTTGTGTTTTAACCTAAATGAAGGTTTGATCAGCTCCAGATGGAAAACAAAGAGAAAATAAAGGAAGATTCTCTACCCAGCAGAGAAGTCCTAAATGGGTATATTACATCTGCAGTCCTGAGCAGTGGTCCAAGATTATATCCTTCTATTCCGCCAGACAAATGATGTAACTGGGGATTTATTGCAAAGACATAGCTTGAATAGTTTTTCCTTCTTTTAGCTAGCCCATCTGGTAAACTCACCCAGAGGCTGCCTGTAAAGTGTGTCTGATTCAAGGCTGATGAGGAAAGTGGGGTGAGGATGTTCCTGCATGTTGTCAGACACTTCAGGATCTGGTTCAGAAAGCAGAGCACGTCTTTGTGCAGGTTCCCTATGGCTTTCTGCTGCTGTGCATCCCACCTGGCGCAGTAGTAGGTAGCGGAGTCTTGCAGAGTTACTTTTCTCACTGTCAGGATGCAGACAGATTTGGTGGGGTCCTTCTCGATACTAAATTTCCCCTCATCAGACTTGTTTTCAAGGATAAGCCTGGAGGACATGTAGGCAATGCGCTTGGGAGCTGCGTTGGGCTTCTTTTGGTACCAGTGAATGAAAAAGTTGTTAAAATCTGGATCGGAGACGTGGCAGTTGATTAGCACTGTTTTGCTTTCTGGCTTGGTGATGGATACGGGTTTTTGCTGCAAGACTTGTGCACGACTGCCTGTGTGAAAGAAAGAGCAAAATTAGAGACATGAAGCTGAGACGAGAGGGCATCCCATTTGCCATGGAAGGACATGCAGGCAGTAGAGTGAGCAGGGTGCGTACAAGAGAAACCAGCTGCCAGGATGAAAGTGCTCAGCAGCCACATTGTCCCTGCCCTCCTTATGTCTCCTTACAGGGACAGGGTCAGGGCCAGACTCAAGTTGGTGTGAAGCAGATCTTGGTTTAGTACCAGCCAACGAGGCTGTGCCAGCTGCAGGTGCCTTAAATAATTATGTGCAAGCCCTTGTGACTCATGTCTACAGCAAAGGGCTGACGCAGCCAGAAGCACCCACAGCAGCATCAGCATGTTCATCATGCGATGTCAAGCCTGCCTCCCTGAACCAGCCAGGAGCAGAGTCCATCCCTGGCAGGAGGGAACAGGCACCTGAGGAAGAGAAAGGAGTGACTCAGGTTCCCGTCACCCAGTGGCAGCTCCTCTAAATGCCTCACGTTTTGGGGGGCCACAAGAGATTTCCGCCGTCCCCTTAAGAAAGTTCCTGCAAGTGTTGGTAACCTGCAAATGGATACCACCACTCACAGCAGCTCTCAAAAATAAGCAGCTCCCTGTGTGAGCAGCTACAGCTTTTCTTTAAGGAAACTGCCTCGTGACCAGCAACAGAGACTGTGCCACAGTCACAGGCAAGTTGCTTCAGCAGTTCATTGTCCCATTCTTACAGATTTATGCCTTGTTTTTAGCCTGAGTTCCCCTTGCTTCCTTTCTGCCTGGATATATCTTTGCTTGTTGTAGTGAGAGTCCTGTTCTTCAAGATGTGTTTCCCAGATACAGTACTAGACGATCAGCTTCATTCCCTAACTCTCTTATTGACTGAGATGTTTGAGGCTCCAAGTGTAGGATGATTTTTCATCCCATGACAATACCGCCAAAGCTCTCCTTTTAACATTTTGTCCCATGCATTTTGAACCTTGAAGATCAAATGAGATCCTCTAACATAGCTTCTACCAGAAATCATTGGTCCTCCAGTCAGTGTGTGGAGTTACCCAGTACTGCACAGGAAGCTCCAGTGTTTTCAAACTTCTACTGACAGCTCCAGTAATTACAATCATAAATATGCATCAAACGTTGAGCAGGCTAGGATATATGCTTAGCTCTCTAGCTTGAATGGAAAGGCTTCATAATATAAACTTACATGACATCTGCAGGACGTCAGTAGGAATAGGCTCATTTCCTGCTCTTATTATGCTCTTAAACCTGCAAGAGAGACATTTTTAGAACCTTTTCTATGTGTCTCATATGGTTTACTATCTGATTTTCTAATCAAAATAGCTTACACTTCCCAAGCCAAATGCTGCACATGGGTCTATATATATTTATATTAGGCGACTTTAATCAAACAAGCCAGGACCTCATTTAAAATAGATATCAGTTGCTTACACAAGATATAATTTTCCCAGCACTCTGAAATAATTCACACACTTCTTATTTCTGCCCCCAAATTGACTGGAATTTCTCATCCAAAGTCCCACAGAGTTTTTCCACTCACCTCAGTGGGATTTCAAACACACTCAAATTACTGGAGACAACCTACACACAGAGATATGCGTGGTCAGGGCTATGCAACACATGGAACTGAATTCAATATTGGTTCTTGTTCCGATTTCAGCTAGGAAATTGTAGGTTAACAATTTAATAGTGCTTTCTGCATTGATACCTCTGATTGATAGATGCATCACAGCAACTATGAAGAGAATGTAAAGCCATTCAAGTGCTCGGTAGTCAGTTATGGTAATTAATAAGAATTTAGGCAACTTAAGGATTGCCTTCTAACAGTCTTTATGTAGAAACTTCTATCTTGACAAAATGTTCACTTTCAGGGCTGGCTTCTTCCTTTGCTCAAAACTTGTAACTTGTTGAGAAGACATGAAAATCAGGTCAGGTATTTCACCAAGGCAAACAAGATGAGGAGGTGTGTGTTGCGAGGAAGAAACGGTAAAGAAACGCATGAGAGCACTGTTCAAATTTTAAGGGACTTTAGGCCTATCTGGAACACCACGGCCATCTCAAATAAGAGTCTGCTCAGCCCTTGAGTCATCCCATCCCACTGCTTCCTGTAGTGTGGGAGACACCTGAATGCAGGCTCCCCCCTTCCCTGGTGTTTTGGCTGTGGCTTTGCTTCCTTTCTTTCTTTCTTTCTGTCCTGCCTTTCATTATCTGTATCTGCAACCATTCAGGTCAATATTCAAGATACCACTGTCTTCATCAGAGTCAACCCAGGCCTGTCCTGGGAGTCTAAAGCAGCAAGGTGCAGGGAAAGCCAGTCATTTCCACTCTGGCAGGAGCTGAACTGAGAATGGGAGAGCACTCTTGTTGTCTCCTGGCTTACTACAAGTCCTAGGCTCTTCCTCTCAGTTCTGCTGGGTTCTGGCTGAACGGTCTACCTTGTAAAGTGGTGAGCGTTCACACTGAGGGCAAGTCAAGAGGGAGTCACAAGAACAGGCTCTAGCTCTCACCAAAAGTGAAAATCCTGTTGCTAATACAAAGCGTGGGAAAAGGACCTTCTAGAAGTGTGACTTTAGCATCAAAACAACTGTTTCTTGTTTCACACTGTAGCACTTGGCATCCAGAGCTGTTAGATGTTTAAACAGCATTTCATTCATTTCCTGTCTTAATGGCAAAATAGTCAGAAGTAAAGGCCTGTTGTGATTGGAATGATGCTTGTGGCTTTGTGGTTGGGGGGAAAAAAATATTACGTCAGTTTGTTTTGTAAAAGCACAACAAGCTGCAAGATCAACAGCAGTGCTGCATTGGCCCAGGACTTGCACATCAGTGATCCTGGAGATACACACATCAGAAGGTTCTTACTTGGACCACTCATTCCATGTGAAGTGCACGAGGCAACATAGCCTGGAAAAAGAAGACGCACTGCTCTAATACAGATCCTGCTCCACCATCCAGCAAATCTTGCCTGACCAACCCAGGAGGGTTACGAAGATGATGAGAGGGCTGGATCAGTCATCGGGTTGTTGGGTGGTGAAAAATTGTGCATCATTCGTTTTGCATATTCCATGATCATTATATTACATTATTAGTATTATTTTTTTATTATTACTATTATTATTATATTTTCCTTTGCTGTCCTAATAAACTGTCTTTATCTCAACCCACGAGTTTTACTTTCTTTTTGATTCTTCTCCCCACCCCACTGGCGTGGGAGGGGACTGAGTGAGCGGCTGTGTGGTACTTAGCTGCCAGCTGGGACTGAACCAACCCAACACAAGCCATGCCGTGATTCTCTGAACTTTATCATAAAGACTGCTGAGAGTGTATATTTAAGTACCATATTTCTGTAAATAGCTTGACTGTTTGTGCTTGACTTTTATCTGATAAATGAACCATACTTTAACAGCACTTCCCAGCTGCTTATCAGCTGCGTGGCTTAACTCACATCACTCATCAGCCTGAGACAGAAGAGTCAACAACCTAAGAAGGAAGGACAAGATGCTCAGCCTCGTGCAAAGCAGGATACTTTGCAGGATACGTCTCATTGACTCTCCCAAAGACTGCCCTTATATTGAATTGCTCTGGAGTAGCAAGAGGGACCTGCAGCAGACAGTGCTACATGGCTCCTAGAATGGCCCCTTGGAAATCACAGGCACTATGCCATCCCTTCAGTCCCCTGCCCAGCTCTTCAGCTGAAGATAGTTTGAGAAAGACTCTAAGATGGAGGTGGTTTTCTCCCATAAGGATTCCCCAACATTTACTGCACCCTTCCTTGTTTATACTGGAAAGCATCCTGCTTCTTCATCCCTCTGGATTTTGCATCTCTAAAGTTCCTTCTCCTGGGGCAAAACTTAAAAACTGCCACGGGATATGCAAACTTGCGTATTTCATCGAAAATGCTCTCCTATCCCCTAGTCAATTAGGACAGCACTTCCCCTTTCCTCTTTCTCTCCCTCTTGGATGCCTGTAGTCCCATACCAAGCACTTCCTGGCCTTTTGCCTGCTGTTCTCCCATGCTGGAATATCTCTACACAAAAAGTTCATGGCATTCTGGGCATGTTTGCTCCGCAAGCAAATCACGGCCATCGGAAATGGCGGGAGTTTAAGGGCCTGGCTGTGGGTGCAGTGCCACGCGGCACAGTGGTACGACCTGCTGTCTTGGTTGTCCAGCTAATGCAGCAGCAGTGTGCAGGTGTCTTTGCGTATGTAGACCTTTTGGGGGGAAACCTGTGTTCCAATCAATATCAGACCTAGAAAGGGTGATATAGACTGGTCTCTCTGGGTGGTGAACTGTGACCCTCCAGTTACTTTGCCAGTAAATTTGAGAGTGTCTTCTGGGAGTGGCTGGGCTGTGATGGAGGCTGGTTCCTGGTCCAGGTGGAGGGCTCAGAGCACACTTTGAGGGAGAGAAGGGAGGACCAGCAAGAAATCCTCATAACTTGATGATCTTAGAGGTTTTTTCCAACCTTAATGATTCCATGATTCTATAAGAGGGAGAAATGCAAAACCTTCTCTCCAGTGCATGGGCCGTATTGCACATATTTCTCAGCTGTCACACAGAGGAATCAAGCCGTTTGTCCGTAAGTTACCTGCAAAGTGTCATTTCAGATTGGGACTTGGGTAACATCAGAACTGGGCTGGGGGACAAATGGAAGTGTGATAGAAAACCAAGAAGAAATATATTCTGAGACCATTAAGAATAACTAATCCACACAATTTACAAGGCAAGAGACGAGCTTGGATGGTTTTCAAGAAGCCTATGACTTTTTCTAGTTCTGCCACAGCTCCTCAGAGAAGGAATTTCAGAGATGCTGGGATAGTCCAACCCTAAGAGAGGCAAAGACATTAAGAAATATATATAGACTGACAACTTGCCCCTCCAAAAAAAAGCAAGTGAATCGGTGAAGAGATAAGTGATGTGTTTTTGTAGTGTTGGCTTAATTTCCTGTTAAGAAAGAGGCAGAGAGGGGTGAATCAATGTGAAACCTTGATGGTGCAATTTGCAAGTGCTGCCTGTCTGCAAACCTCTAACCAGACCAGGTCACCGCGCTGTTGTCCTGCCCGGCAGGCACCAGCATCTTTCTCTGTTTTGCCCCTCTGTGCCAGGGTATGGCTAATACTGAGCCCCCACGCAACTCCCCTGAGCAATCTCGGACAAGTGACCAAGGGGCAGGTTTTTGAGAGCAGGGGAGCCCCCACGCAGGTCTCACCGGGCAGAGAGGTGCTCTGTTCTCCTGGCACCCACTCCCCAAACCTTCCCAAGCCAAAGCCGGCTGCACTTGCCTTGGGAAGAGCACCATCCTCCTCCCTTTCCTCCAGCCTTTGCTTGTTGTGCTGCCTGAGCTTGTGAGTGCTCAGCCATACAGACAGCTAGCCTGGGCATTTTCTAACGTACAGAACACACTTGCAGGTCAGTCTGGAATCGAGCATAACAACATAGCAGTGATAAGACATTCAGCATAGCAGGACTTGATTAAGAGAACATAAATAAAAATAAGAACAATGTCCTTATACTCAGCAAGAAATGTTTTGGGCCCCAAATCTTCTCTTTTTTCACAAAACTATTTCACCTCTTCCCGTGCATACTGCCCTGCTTCTCACCGTGGGCAGGCAGGACACAGCTCCCGTGTGCAATACTCCCACCTTGCCGTATAAAGCACAGCACACTAGGTAGGTAGGACTTCCCCCCATCCCAATAAAACATCTGCACCATCCATTGTCTGGGACATCAGCCAATGAAGACATTGATGGTGTTTTACTGTGCAAGCTTAGCTCCCTGTAGAAAAAAGGAGGGGGGTCACACACACTGTGTAATTGTGGTCTCACCACTGCACACGTTGTGTAGGGATGGTTCTCCAGGCATCTCCCTCCTCCCGAGGAATGGCTTCACACTCTGGCCGCTTCATCTCTGCTGGCACAGGCATGTCCATGAGCAGCCTGGTGAAAGGACACCGCCAGAGCCTGACTTCAACCCCCCCTCTCTCTCTGCCCGGTCTCAGGCCAGCTGCAAAAGCTCAGTGAGCTCAGCCAGGCATGCAAATGCTTGGTGATACCCAACCAGAAACCTCTCTGTGCTGAAGTGCCTGACAGGAAAAAAACCAAGAGTAATTCTTCACCCTTTCCCTAGTCTTGATCTGTTTTGCTTATTGATGGACACCATAACTCCCCAGGGGTAAGGAGGGTTTCACAGAGCATTCTTCTGAAGCGCCAAACACAGCAGCGGGTCTATCACAAACCAGTTACAACCATGACAGCAATCATGATAACTTTATTAATTTCCTCCTATATATTAACTTTACTACATAGGGGATCATGATTAAGAAAGTGATCCTGAATTTTGTTCAGAGAAGAGCAGCCTAGTTCCTGCCTGAAGTATTGGTAATCAGATTGTATCTAATAGAGAAATGAGGAAGGGTCAGATTGAACATACAGGAAACATTATTTTCCTTGATTGAAAAAAATGTTTAGGAGAGGAAGGCCTGAACATTTTCAGGACTAAAGTAAAATTACTAGTCAGCACATGTGCTACTCACTTTGATGTACAAAAAATACCATGACACCTTAAACCATGCAAAAGGGTGTATCAAAATCTTATGCACTTATTTCCAGTCACGTTGGTCGTTGGAAGGAAAGACAGTGGCACCCTGTGCTGATCTGGGCTCATTAGTAACCATGGGCAATCAGGACTGTAACATCACTGCCAGCTTCTCCATCAGTGCGGCAAGCAGAGATATTTAACTCTGCCCTCATCAAAGTGAGCACAAACCTCTGCAGCCTTCAAGCATTCCAAGTGAGTGAAAGGAAATAGCACTTTGGAAATGTATCATGTTCATGAGAATCTAGCACAACATTCCTGAACATGACACCCTGTGAACCTACGTCCAGAGCCATTGCATTTGGTGACCACCTGGTGATGGACTCAAAGCAACTGACCACACAAATAAACCTTCCAGTGTTTCCACAGGGCATGAGGGTTTGCTCAAAAGAGGGTCCTTTCTATAAGAGTAAAATCTTTGAATAGCCAAACTAATGTTATGTAAAACAATGTTGTTGTACATCTGCTCATTCATGATGCGAACATACTTAGATTAAAGCTTCAAACTCATTCTTTTTCCTTTCTTTGCTAGGAAGAGTTTGAAATCTGTCAAAAAATGGTACTGTGTTACAAACCACTAAACCTACTAAGCTCTGCCAAGAGTGTTTATCCCTGGAAACCAAGTTACTTTATCAGAGCATCCTCTCCTGTGCTGATAAAACTTACTGTCAAGCAATGTGGCCAGGGCAGATGCAGAGCAAAGAGGGCTGCTGCCAGGCCACAGCTAGGAGCCCGACATCCCTAAGCAGAGCCAGAAGCCTCTGGAGCTAAAAGGAACCTCCTGTGTGATAGGGAGAAACGTTTATATACTACAAAATTGCAATTGGATTGCAGCCAGGCTTGCATTTCAGTATCTTCCCACTCCACATATTCTCAGTGTGCAGATGTCTCTGGGTGGGAAATGGGCTGTGACCTTCACGGGGGGACACACCGATGTCCTGGACAGGACCTGGGTTTGAGGAGAGCTTGAGCAGTGGCCCATTGCCCAGGGTTTGGTACGGCTGGACATAGTTGGAGCTCGAGCCCTTGGCCCCTTGGCTGATGCTGCTCTGCTGTGGTTGCTGGCCGATAAAAGCCAGATGCTGATCCACACAGAAGGCCCACAGCAGGTCTGGAGGCAAACGGCAGAGAGAGCAGTGGTGAGGAGATGCTGGCTGGAAATCCATTTTTGATCTCCCATTCTCCTACCAGTCTCAGCCCCATGGCTTTCCTGGCCTGGAGAGGTCGGGATGGCTGTTGGAACAGCAGTGCTGATCCCTGTTTCCAGCCCCAGCACAGAGGCTGAGGGCTGGGAGGGAACCGGGGTGGGGACAAGATCCCGGGGCTGCCGTGGTGAGACTAATGATGATGGGCTTTGCTGAGCAGGAGAACCTGCACAGGAGGCCAGAGAGGCATCCCCAGGGAACAGGCCCCTGTGGGTATGTTTGGGGGTGGGGGTGAGGGTGGGGGGTATCTCTGCTGGCTCCTGTGCCCCCTCTTGCTCTTTCTTTCCTTCATATAAAATGATGCAGGCCTTGGGTACTTCAGCATTTTTAAATATTCATGGGAACTTTTGCAGAGGCAGGGCATGTTACACAGATCCTGAAGGATAATTTGGTGCCTCGCTCAGGATTACAATCAGCCGGAACCAGAGTGAGTCTGGTGTTTTAACATTCACTGATACCCATATGGCCTTCACCGTTCCATATCATCTAGTCATTTTGGTTACCTATATTCACTTCAGTTTTGGTTGGATACAGTACATTTTTGTCATTTCTTCTCCTCTATTCCTATATTCTGCCATTGAATTTAATCTCACAGATAGATGCAGTGACCTTCTGTCTGAGGACATATTGTTTGGTTACAGGGACACACCAATATTTATCATTTATTTCTCCAGCTTGAAATGACATGCCTCCCACTCAATCTCTACTTTGGTTCCTGTGGCTAATGGCCAGCGCTGAGGGGAAGGAACCCTGGTGGAAGATGCCCCACAAACCATCCCTGACAGGTAGGGTTTGCAGACTGGAAGAGGCTTGTGGCTTGGTGCCCACTCCACACGGCACAGGAGCATCACTTGCTGCCTTCCTTCTCCTGCTTGAATCCTAGCAGGACGCAGGTGTCTTCTTGTGCAGAGACTGAGATTTTTCTCTATGGAGATGGCTGTTCCCCCAGTGAGGTCAGAGCCTGAGAGACGGAGGTGGAGCCACTTCTCTGGGCCCTTCCCTGGGAAGACTCAGTGCCGACGGATGCAAGTCGCCTCTGGTCTGTCCATCACTTTGCAAGAGACTTCAGCATCACTGTCCTTGTGTGCCTGGTTTATAACAGGGTCATGCTCCAGGCTAACAGCCCACAGCACATCTGGAAAGCGAAGAGAAAGCAGCGATGAGGAGGCCATAGTTAGAAATATGCCCCTACCTGGGCATGTCCACCCCTAAGCTGCGTCTGTACAGCTGGAGCTCACAGGAGGTGAATCTGTCTCCTCGGCAATGTGCATTGCTGGTGGTATGGAGGAGAGAGGTCTCACACCAACATCTTACACTCGCTGAGCAGTACATAGCTATGCTGCAGCCTTGGTGAATCAGTGCACGAGCTTGCTGTGCATCCATACGGTGCATCCATACTTCTCTGACCACCTGTGCATTGAAATTTTCTCTTCCTTTCCCTAGTTTCTGCACAATAGAGCAATTTGTGCTCTCTGGAATATAGCGTCACCTTGCAGGGCGTCAGACACATGGCCCCATATAAACGATGACCAAGACCTTTAAAAACATTAAAAAACTTGGAAAGAAATGTGTACTTACCGGGAAAGAGACAAGCTGAGGAGGCTTCCAGAAGGCTTCCATGCCTCTGCTGCTGCTCCTTAAGGGCCAGTAGTGTTGTGCACTCCCAGGCAAGGAGTACTCCAGGGCTGAAAGAGCAAGATGAGAGACAAAGTCCTAAACCCTCTGGTAAGAAAACAAGGAGAGTCACCAGCTGCTGTTGCTTCAAGTCTATCACAAAATTCCAGGCTTTGACAATGAAAGAAAGGGGACATGGACACACACCAGGGCTGAGAAGGAAAGCGTGGTCAGATCATAGGATCATCAAATGGTTTGGGTTGGAAGGGACTTTAAAAGATCATCTAGTTCCACCCCCCACCCCCCACCCTTTAAAAGATCATCTAGTCCCCCCCCCCCCCCCCCGCCATAGGCGGGGACACCTCCCACTAGAACAGGTTGCACAAAGCCCCATCCAAACTGCCCTTGAACACTTCCAGGGATGGGGCATCCCCATCACGGTGTTTCCACTGAAATGGAACTCTATGAAGTGTTTGGTATTTGAGAGGGGGGAAAACCCCTAGACAAAATGTCAGATTATTTCCCATTTGATAATCACAAGAGTGAAACAGTCTCCAAAGTATACAGACTGTGCATTGCATTTCCTTGAAAGGCAGACAGGAAGCTGCAAAGAGACCACTGTTGGGGTTCACTTCTGACCCCCAACACTGCACTATGGGACTTCTGCATTGTCTCCCACTGACGTCCTTTCCCAGCTTTGACTCACCTACATCTTGGAGAGATGAGAATCTCTGAGAGATGAGAATCTCCATGAGAATGACAAGAACCATGTATGGGCTCTTCTTTATTGCAGGAAAAAGCTGGGGTGGGGGAAGCAATTATGGGATAGGCAATGTCATTTGGCCAGAGCCCCTGCATGGATCAGATCTATCTAGAAACCCTCACCTCACATTTCCTGACAGTAACTTTTTACCCCTAGAACCCTCAGAAAAGGGCAAAACCAAAGGGTAGGAAAACTATGACTTTGTATGCTATTTTGCTGACCTAAACCGAGCAGGCAGTATAGAAAAATGGTGGAATATTTATGAGTGTTGTTTTTGGCTGAAAGTCAAATACTGCAGCACTAACGCCTAAGAACCACAAGTTGAGCAGGGGTTTCAGTCACCTCAGTGAAACCAGGACAAACCATGTATAGGTTGAACAGAGAGAGACAGACAGGAGATATGTAAGAAAATTACAAGAGAAACTGGCTTTACAAGGTAAAAGTAGCGTGAAGGAGCTAGAAAATGAAGACATTTTCTGTTTTAAAATGTTTTCCCATAGTTAGTAATTTAGATATTTATTTAAAAACAGATAGACCATAAAATTATTTGAAACAGAGGTAACATATAAAATTATTTTTTCCTCTTAACCCAACATTGTCTCTTTGAATTGAGTCAACTGAGTAACCTGTTACTTGATGCAGATTTACCATGTTTGCTATACAGCATGAGTTTTAATATGTATGAGATGCAAGAATATGTTCCTGTAATGACTTACAGTGCAGCTTGATAATGTACTTTTCTATATTCATTTGCCTACAGGTTGAAATAGCCAGTTACTGCATATGTAAAACTGGTTTTGCTTCTGTTATTGCACTGGATTTGCCCTGTGTGTCTGCAGATAGGAGCCAATGTCAGATAATGAGGGATATTAATGAAACAAACTCAGCTGAAGACTGATCCAAATGCCAGCTAATTTGGCAAATGCAAATTCTAGCATCTACCACCCTCTACTGGGTATAAAGGAGTAAAACCCTCAGAAACCCTTTTTGAGCAGCTATGTGGACACTACATAGCATCCGTAGGCATGGATGGACACCAAGAATTCCTCTAATGCTCTGACCTTTTTAAGCAAAACAGCTGTGCATCAGTTACTTTTATTTTCACAACCATTTTTTTAAGTGGACAGCAACGTGATATTCTCTCTTGGGCTAGGAGATACATGAAGTTCCTCAGCATTTATAAAGCCTCTCCTGTAAAACATACACCTTATAGGCTTAAAATACAGTGTTCTGAATCCCTGTGAAAGACTGTGGACAACTTCCACTTTCATTTATGTCTCTACAAGGCTTTGGGAGTGACAGCACCGTGCCAGGTTTGGGGTCTGTCAGATTTTGACCACTGAGAGAGAATTTTGCATGACCTTCTCATTTGCCAATTTTGTCTTAACCTGCACATCTTATTCCTCAAGATTACATGTTTTCTTCATACACTGACACGCAGCCAGATTCTTCCTTCCATTGCAGCTCAATGTGTTAAAAATTTTTTACACAGAATGTGGCCTTCTTTTGAATTGTTACCTGAAGTACGTGAAATATAGGAAGCCTGGAGTACATTCACCTTCTCCTTTGTGGCACGTAATGCAGAAACATAATAATTTAAGTATACAACGACTTACCTTTACAGTGTTTTGATGTTCTTGGTCCAGTTTTACCTTGTCTGCTTTACAAGCAGTCTGCCTGGGCAAACATAGAGGCATGATTAGTCACCTGGGGTTAGCCTGGCTTGCACCAAAGCCTACGCTCCTGTAGCACCGAAAGAGATCCCAGCCTGTTCGCTCCTCGGAAGGAGCGAAGGACCCCAGGTTGAGGATGTATAGGACTTTTTCACTTGCTGATGCTCCTCGGCAGATGTGGGTCTCAGTGACTCCTGCAGACTCTGTTCCTGATGGCTACATGCTGCTTTCTTGTTCTCTGCATCGCATATTTTAGTGCCTGCAGCTAGATAGAATCCTGCATACACACAGAGTAGTACTTTTACTACTGTCTAGGTATTTTCTTTCGCTAAAGTTTACTTTTACTGCTATTAAGCGTCTCAATATGCAGCATGATTCCCTTTGGGATGATTTCAGCTTTGCCAAATCATTGTTAATTATGACATCTTCCTGACGGTTACAGGAAACACCATTTGGAAAGTGCTGCAGTTTTCCCCCTATGATGCTGATTAAACAGGTTAGAGTGAAGACACCCATGCAAGAGAAACACAGACGTACTTGAAATGCTGCCGGAGGCATGGTACACACAAAGATAGCAGCAGAGTTGCAGTCACATGGGTGAAGAGCTAAGAGAGGAATCTTTGAAAACTGACTATCTCACCATACATCCATACATTCAGAGTCGCTGAGTCCAAAACCACAGCCCCTTTCATATTCTCTAGTTCTGAACCTGGACAGAGAATGTGCAATTTCCTGAAATTCCTCTTCCTAATTAAACAAGATTTCTTTACTCCAGAAAGAGTTGGAGTTTAGAACAGAAGCAAAGTGGCTGCCACGTAGCGTCACTGACTCTCTTGCACCAAGTCCATTGCAGTCCCCTCGCCTGCAGCAAACGTCTTGCCACCACGTGTTGCTCCCGCACATCAGAGCTAACAGTGACACTGCTGATTACAGCTGGCTGGAAAAACACCTTCGCACTCTTTTGAGCTGCTTTCAGAAAAGTGACCTTTTCAATTTTTAATTGAACTAACTGCTTTCTCTAGCTGGGGACTGGCTTTATCAGGTGGTGTCTCATCAACTGTCACCTTAGTATTTTAAATATGAAAAGGTAGATCTTTTAAATCTGTTTTAAAAACTAACAATAAAATCTGATTTTCTCCTTCAAGCAGCAAACTGTGGTGTTCTGGCGGCTAGTGTGGTACTACTGGCTGCTACAGCTGTAATACGCGCTCGTGCTTTGCCTGCACATGGGTGTGCAAGAGGGGACAGCTTGTAAACTGTTCCTGCAGCAGTGACTGCTCTTTCCCAACCCGTCCATCTAACCTACTCATCACGGTGACTGTCTTTTGATGCCTTTTTCCCCGTGTCAGCAAGACACTAAAAAATTTTCATTAAGCATGAACTTAATGAGACTGTGATTTACCCCACATCCTTCCGGCATTAGAGCATCCTGGAACCAAATGCCTTGCAATCTGGGTAGGACCTGCAGCCTCCTCTCCCTCTTCTTGTGGCAGGGTCAGATGCACCCAGCTGTGAGGTCTGGAAGAGGTGAAGCAAGGTGGGGAGAGGAGGAAGAAGAGGAGAAAAGGGACAGAAGTGTCATTCAGCTTATGCATTTTTCATTATTCATGAAAGGTGGTAAACCAGATAGATAGATAAGCTGCAAATACATAATTTATTAGTTCACTCACATGACATGTTCCTCCATCTTCAGTTATTTTGTCTTACTTCCAAGGCCACACCGTGCATAATCAGCCAGCGGAATCAGAAGATTGGGTCCCTAAATCTTTCAAGGGTTTATTTGATGTAGAATTAGAAATTATAGCTGCTGTACAAGGCAGGAACAGGTGCTGTCTTATGCGTAAATAAGTCTTAAGAGAAACCAAGACACAATGGGTTATTGCTTTACAATCAGCCTGAAAGCATGAAATTCAGTAATTCACCAAGTCCAATGTAGTGGGTTAACCAGAAAAATCCAAGAAAAGACAGAAATAATTCTGGGCTAATATAACTCCAGTGGGGAGGGCACATACACTGGTATGTAACAGCAGTACATACTGGAAAGAATTTCCCTTGCTTGTACTAGAATAAGCTTGTCTAGATCACAGAGAGATACACTTATTTCATACTACTCATCTCAGGACCTGCAGACATAAAAGTGTCTTAGAGGTAAGTCTGATTGTCTTACGAAACCCTAGTAAGATGAAATAGAATATGAGAAGCAATTGTTAACCCAAAATGATAATATGTTTCTATTCATTAACACCTTCTGTTACAAGGGAAAATAAAGAAAATTATAATTCTGAATAACCTATCAATGTCCTTCCTTTAGTATCTATCACCTTAGTATATGGAATTTTGCAAGGAATTTTAAAGATATAATA
>JMFS01135499.1:0-43050 GCA_000699545.1 Podiceps cristatus | reverse complement strand
ACTCTCGAACCTGGTCTTCTCTTACAGTGGGTGATTAGGTTAGATCCTGTTTAGGTACCACAAAAAAGTGTGATCCTTTTGTAACCATGACAAAAGCATCTCCCAAGTAGCATCCTGTAGTGAGGGTTTCTTTAGAGAAAAGGGAGACTCTTCACTTTAAAGGGCTGTGGCAACAGTTTAAGCTCAGAGCAATTATATAAAGAGCTAAACTTTGTTTACCTATTTTATAATAGTTTATTTACTTCATCTGTGCGACTTAAATACCGAATTTGCTTACTTACATCAGTAATGAAAAAAAAAAAAAAAAAAAAGCAAACAAACAAAAACCACAAACAAAGAACTAAACCAAACTAAAAACCTCTCTGGAGATTACTTGGCCATGGATAGTTTTCCTATTCAGATCTTTCCTACAAGGATCTTTCCTGATGGGTTCAATAAAAAAGAAAAAAAAAAATGATGAGGCTATCATAACTTATTTCTCATTAAAGTAAACAAAGCTACACCTACAATAAGAACCAACTGTATTCTTTTTAAGAGACTCTACAGAATCATTCTATTTCCTGTTATTAGGATTTTTCAGTATAGTCAGGAAAAGATACTGTGGGGTTTTATTCTCAGTATGTTTCCACAGTATTATTGTCTTTATATCCGAATGCAGTAAGGAAGGCTCAGGATGCAAGCTTGGCCTCTGCCCCAGTCTTTTAGGCTTTAATTCTTTCCATCCCCAGACCCCATTGATCACTTTAACAGAACTGTTTTATGAAATGGCAGAAACGGAAACAGTTAATCTTAAATGTTATGGAGTAGCAATACAGTCTTCATAACTGAAATAATGACAACACCCAGTAAAATGTATTTTTACATAAATAATCTTTCCAAAAGTCATAACAGTAATATGATTGCTGAGCCCAGTGATTGAAATGGAAAACAGCAAAGAGAGGGTTATCTATCTTTCAGGTTCTTTCCATTAAAACTTCAGAAGTGCCATAAAGATGTGGTTGCTAACTCACACTAGATTCTAGCTTGAATAATTCTATACCATTTAATTTTAAAATTTTGCCACTTACTTTTACTGATAACTTTGTTTCTAAAGCTGGTTTTTAAGTCATGAAGTGATTTAAATCACTTTACAAATTATTTATGAAATTTAAAAATGAGAGCATGATAATGTAGAACTAAGAATAAAAATCAACCCTCTCCTTTTATAATTAGCATTTTAATTATGGAAGAGCCAAAGCCAACATGAAACCATCAGGAAATTAAAATGTAAACAGTTTACATCCCTCCTGAGAAAAATAAGTTTTGGATGTGTATATACACATAAGCTTATATCAATCAGGCCTGAGAAGAAATCCACAGGCAAATTTCTGTTTATTATTGTTTGCATCATATATTTTTCTTTTAAATTAAATACTGTAAAAATGAACAAGTTCTTTAACAGTTATCATCATTTGGTAAATAAATTAAAATGTTACAGTACGTAACAACATAAAACATGATAAAAATTATTTCAAACAGAAGTGCCTTTTGGATTGCACGTTCATCCAATAAAGCTGAGATAGAAGTATTAGAGGAGAAAAAAAATCTATGTAGCATGCCTAGACCCAGACAGATGGCTTAAATGAGTTGTATATTCCCAAAGACAATGAAGGAAATGAGAAAGGGCTCCATCTCTATAAAAAATGTCATAAAAGCATGATTTGAAGGTGACCAAGTATATATATATATTTTTATTTATTTATTTCTATTTATCCACCTAAGTTCATCTACCTTCAGTATTAAAATATCATCTCTACAGAGCAGAGAGCAGGATAGTAATTTTGATTTTCATTCTATGAAAAGAACTGCTTTTCCTTTTTTGACTTGTGCCATCACATTATACAAAAATAAAATAACTGATTAAAAGTTGAATTAGTCAATCAAAATTCATATATATTTATTCCTACTGTATTTTGATTATGGTTGTTTCAACTAGGTTTTGCTGAAGAAAATCTGTTACCCTCTTGCAAATCCTTGCTTTTATAAACCTGCACTTTGAAGGTAATATGAAAAGTAAACACAGTAACTAGAAATTGTTCCTTGGGAAATAATTTCTTGGTATTGCTCTGCTGCGTAGATAGTTTTCAATGGAGTCAGAAGAAAGGAAGATCTATAATTAAAAACAATTCTGTGCACCATAAAAACACACATTTTTTTATTAGAGATGTTAAATTATGCATACGTTTGGGTTGTGGTTTTTTTTTTTTTTTTTTTTTTTTAAGATGCAATGGACTTGAAATTCTCAAAATCTTACAGGATTCTCTGCACAATTTGTTTTATTTAAGTGAATGGCAAAGTAAAGGAATTTGCACTGAGTCTCTGAGGGTTGATGCTCGACTGAATATATTACTGGCATGATGGACGCTGATGTGACAGAAAGGTTATGCACCGTGTTGCCTGCAATAACGAATCATTAGACAAGCTTCGTTAGACTAAGCTTTTCACGAAAAGGCACCCAAATTTATATTACAATCAAGAGCTTTACGATTGTGTAATAACACTGGGTCTATCTTATGGTGGTTCCACTGTTTCTACATTGCTTCTGTCAATATAATTTATATTCTGCTTTTATTGGATTTATTAATTTTTGTTCCTTGATTATATCTAGCAGTATAGTAAAATATGACTGTCAGACATAAGTAAGATATCTCATTAGTGTTGCACCTTTTGGGTAAAGGTCTTAAAATTCTTTCTCCTCATCCCCTGGAGGCCACACAAATATCTTACATTTTTGAGTAAAAAAAAAAAAAAAAAAAAAAAAAAAGAAAAGAAAAAGTTCTTGTTGCTGTATTATTCCTGCTTAAAACGTTTTATTTCATCATTTAATCCTGTCTGGGATTCCAACCACACATCTAATATCCCAGCTGAGAAGAAATAAGAGGAAATACTCTGCCATGTAAGATACATATGACTACATATTCAATCTTATCTTCCTATTTCTTTTTTTTTTTATCATAATTTCTAGATGTACTAGGTCTAATTTAGGCTAGATTGACATGAGTACATTCTGCTCCTGTACACAGACTTGTATTGATTTCAAGATGGAAGATTTGTACAAATAAAAGTAGAATTCCAAGCACTGACTGTAATTTTTTATATACTCTATACCCACATAAATCCTCATGATAATAGAAGGGAATGAAGAAACCATGACACATTTCATTAATCATACAGATTGTTGGTGCCTTTAAGTAACTTTAAGTGGTTTGATATCTTTCTAATTACTGCTAAATAACATTACAAAACATTACCACTTGCCCTAAACTGTAAAATTAACTTGGTCTGCTTTAGTTGCTTTATTAGAGACAAACATCCTGACACATTAGCCTTCTTTCCTTTTCATGCAATGACTTACTGCTGATTATTTTCTTGAGCCCTAATATACAAAATTAAGTTTTGTTTCTCCTTTTTTTTTTCCATTAAAAATGATTGCACATCAACAACTCTCTTCAAACATCTGCTATTCAAGCTATTCAGTTGGAGAAATTTAAGTGTCACAAATAGCTTATTGGATAAAACTTTAGTAATTCAAAATTATCTTTGTATAATATTCTCCTGAAAATCTCACTTTCCACACACACTAATGCCATGCTAGAATACAAATGGAAAGGGAACACAGCAAAAAGCTAATAATGGAAATTAAGTCAATTCAACTGCCATGAAACGAAATATTTGAAAAATTTTTCCACGATATTTGTTCCAGCCTATTTACACAGTGAATGATTATGAATAAGCTGCCTAGTAAACATTGTTCACCCATCTAAACCACATTATTATTATTTAATAGAAGGTAAATATCCACAATCTGAATATATATATATTCATTGTCATGTAACCTATCATGAACTGAAGTTGATGTTGCCCTCTTCTATACTTTCTGTAGCTGCCTTTTTGAATGTTAAAACTTACAAGAGGTCGCACGAGACATAGTTTAATGCACACCAGAATCACTGCAGTGAATGGTGGAAGAAGATGTAGCTATCCACACTTTTTTTGAAACACAGGGCAAGCTACCTGTGGCATGCTGGACTGTTGACATGGGATACAGGTACAAATTACGAATCTGTGTCCCTTAAGCTGATTCTAAATCAGTCCTGACAATTCATGAAACAAATCTGAAGCAATGAGTCAAATGAGCAAGCAGTAACCTTGTACAGGCAAATACATCTTTATGTTCTCAATGCATCTCTATAAAGTAAACATTGTCTATAAAGTAAACATTGTTTATGGGCAGTTTTCCCTAAGCATTCAAGTTCTGGATACCACAATACAATTTTCCAAAGCCACTGCGAGGTCAGGTTGAAATTGCTTAAACTATTGTATAGATTTTTTTTTTTTCCTACAGTGAATTAAATCACATTTTTACAAGGTCAAGTGCAAAATATTTATGCGCTTTTTCTGTTGAAGACCCTACTAGTACTCTGCTATTAAATCTACACGACCAAACAAATGTAAAAATAAAAAATTAATTCTATTCCATTTTTTCTTTGTCAGGGATAATTTGTAACAAAGAACAACAAATAGTACTGATATATATCTCACAAATGAAATAAAATATTTAAAATCTGCATTCAGCCACCCAGAATCAATAAAGTTACCTACACATCAAATCAAGGTAATTCATACTTGCTACGAAATGTTATTAAATAGCACTGTTTTAAACAATACCTTCCTACTTTTTTTACAGGAAGATACCTTTGCATGAGACACCTAATACTATAAAACAGCTAACCAAATATGTGTAACGGTAGCTTGACTGTGCAAACTGTTGTGTAACAAATAGGAGACTGCAAACTTGATTTCAGATCAGTTGCCTTTCTACTGTGACACAAGTTTTATTTTTTTATTGGGAAAAAAAAAAATAAAAAAGGAGATAATAGAGATTTACGGAAATTAATCAGGATTGTGCACATTATTTACCATATAGTCAAGTAAAACCTACACTGTACTTGAACTGACAGACTCATTTCCCCTGCCCCCCATAAATGCTAGTAAAGGAGGTATACAGTACAGGAGATACATATACAAAAAGAGATTAAAAGTGATTTAGAAGAGTGGTATTAGAAATACTTAGTGAGTTCTTCATTGTACTCAGAATAGTAACAATGTGACACACTCAAAAGAGAGTAAGAATAAATCAGTTCATTCCTTCCCACTGTGCTCCAGATGAAAGAGGACATTAAGTTTTACAAATAACCCTCCAGCCCCATAAAGTTGTGCTTTTACATGAATGTTAACAAATGAGATAAAAAAGTACAAGTAAAATTAACTTGTAGAAAGATTCTTTTGCTGACGTGCCATAAGCAAGTGTTTGAATCAGGTATGGAGCTGCCAGGTTCCTTCAAGCAGCTTAAGTTTTTCTTTTCCAGTGCAACATAAGTAGATGAGAACATAGCCAATTACATAAATAAGACCCTGTGCATGTGTGTGTATGCACGTGTACACGTATATGGTTTTCTAATATTCATTTTAGCTGGCCAACAATTTTCTAAACATTTTTTCAAAGGAATTATAAATCTGAGAAGATAAATATTCTTGAGGAATACACAGCTATTTCATGCAAATTTTCAATAAAATTTGTTATAAGGAGAATATCTAATGTTTGAGACTAAAAGACACTAAGACAAAGGTCATGTATCTATTAAAAAGGAACATCAGAAATCAGAAAGACTAATAGCCTATGAGTAGGACACTTACCTGGGACATGATCTATATTGGAGACTGCATGAATTTGAACCTTGGTCTCCGATATCTTGACTAAGTCTCTTAATCATTAATAATTAATGATATTGCCTGCTCTGGACTGGATCTTTCTCACTACAAAAAACAAACAAAAAGGAAACAAAAGCTTTCTTGTATTCATCCCAAAATGGGACATCAGGTTCTTGAAAACTAAAATATGGAGGGATGTAGAGAAATAGTTTTCTATCTAGTTAAGAGATAACAACTTTTGAAAATGAGATCATTTACAGTTTAAAAATAAATTATTGACAATAAATGATTGCCATTGAAATAAATGAAATCTGCAGATGTGACAGAACATATTTATTAAATATCCAGCAACTGTTACTATTAAATCATAATCATATTTATTCAAAACCTAATAACAAACTGTTGCCTTTGTAAAATGAAAGAAGTTGTCTGTTTGCCAAACCACCAAAATATTTTTGAGTAGAGATAAGTATAGCTATTACACAACTTCATAAATTTCAATTGCCAATCTGCTACAAATTGGACATGTCTCAAAAAAAAAATAACCAAGAAATAGAAAAAAGCTTTTTCTTAATTCTACTTGAAATTGTGTTAACTGCCGTGGGCAAATACTGTCTTCATCGCATAGATTGGCAGAACAAACTGAACTGATAAAAGAACAAATACTGTTTTGAACATCACAAAAAGAGATCTGGGTAGACAAAGAACCTTAGAAATGTTACAGCTCATATCACTGTCATCATTCTTGAGAAATGGTTAATGAGTATTACAGTATAGTTTTGCAAATAAATGGGTTTTTTATTTTACTGTATGCCAAGACAGCCTAAATAAAAGCTTTGAACACAGTTGCTTTAGTTCTGTACCACTAAAACTTTACATATCAAAATTATGACTTTAATGGACAAACTGTACTTTTAAAGAAATCATGAGTATTTTTTCCATATTAGATATTAAGATCAGAAGTGTGTATGTGTTTAACAAAACAGAATGTTAAAGATCTGAAAGATTTCCTCATTCTTGCACAGCAGCCAAATTGCAGGGAAATAGTTTATTGGTGTCTATAAATAATGTTAATAAAATATTATCATTCAGATTTAGATTTTTGCAGATCTTTAGATTTTTGACTATAAAAGTCAAACTCCTGAAGGCATATAGGGACAATCTATAAAGATACAGAGAGGAGTTAATGGTTGCATATATCTGTGTTATATATGCTGTCACATACAGAGAATTCATGCTTAGTTGGCATGTGTATCTTTGGGCAGACATTCAACCATCTTGCAAACTACCTGCTGTCCAAACAACGTGAAGCTGAAGGTAGGCAGCCAGCAACCAGAGTATGTTCAATTGTGAGCATAAAGCACATGAATTCTAGCCAGTAAATTCAAACTGCTGTTTATGCTCTGCTAATGTTTGAAGCTAAATTGAAGTTTGAGTTCCCTTGAGAAATAACTGTCTCAACCCAGATGATAAGTTGTCTCATTTTTGATCTTAAAAATAATTCCCACGGTACTACCGGCAAGAGGAGTCTAACATATATCAATACAGAAAACATCATGCCATGACAGCAGTCACAACTGACTACAATGCTGCAAGTAACTACAGCAAGAGAAAATACCTGAATTAGGTGACCACATTCTTAGAGGGGGGACAAAATAAGTCTTTTCATACATTGATTCCTAATGGGAAAGCAGAATACGGAGACACACAAAACCAGATATACAACCAAAACCAGTAAAGCAACTTGGTGTTGATGTGGCTGAGTCACAGGCCAACCCAAAAGAGATCTAAGAACTAAAGGGATTCACATATGCATTTTTCCTACCATTACAATTTTTTCAGCTTTACTAAACTCCAAATTTCAGTATCATGTAATAAGCAATGGAATAATGTAATATCAAATAAATGCCAGTATCAATGTCAATTGTGTGCATATTAGAAAATGTATAAATGATCTGATATTAAATGCCTCCTCCATCAAGAAGTGGACTTAAGTTTCTGTGCTAATTGCCCCGTGTCACTTCACACCAGTAAGAGGAATACCTTGAATTTCTTTTTTTAAACTCTAATTTGAAATACCTGCAGAAAACTCAGTCACCTATTTCTACACCGGTATTTGTTTAGTGACAAAAATGTAAGGTAAATCTCTTTTACAGAGTAGGTAATTAGATTGACAGACTGTCAATATACTTCATTCTTTAACAGCTATGTGAAGAATAATTATATAAAATTATAGTTCCATTCAGAGAATAATGTTCAAGTGATTCAATCTCTAAAGAACAAGTAAGCTCTTTACCTATACTATGGACCATACAAATACATGACAAGAATGCAGGCACAGTACAAAATATTTACTTCATTGCTATCCTTAAAAATTCATACATATTACATAAGTGAAATAACCAGGATGTTATAAATACACAACAAATCTATACTTTACCCTAAGGTGATGTCATCAAGTTATGACTTGAATTTCCCATCCTTCTTGAAACATCTAGTATACTAATTGTATAAACACAAAAAAGTAACTAACAGCTTTGAGTTTCATTAGACACATATAACCTAGACTAAGTGAGCGGCAATTACATCCTGAGGGAAAGTGAAACACAGACATTTCCATGGGGGAGCCTGTGGGCCATGGCTAGGTTAGTACAAGGAAAGGAAATTACAAATGTTCCATAAAACTCACTTCTCCTACATCTATTTTGATGTTGGAAAAAGCTACAGATCAAGGTTTGATTTTTCCAAGATGTTTTGCACATCTCCTTTGAAGATCAGGCTTAGGAGACATGAGGAAAGATGAGTTCATTCTTGGAGACAGCAGTTGTTTACTTTTCATGAAACCATTTAATACAATAGATGAAGTCTGAAGTTCAAGCATGTGATTCAGAGACTTTGATAGTTCCATTGGGGGATAATAGACTGCAGAAGCTGTCAAACTATTTTATTGTTACCACTCAGGACAGAGCACTTCATGCACATAAAACAACAAAGAGCATTATTCCAATGACAAGTTTAGCATGGGGATTATTTCAGGACTAAGTTATTTGCAGAGCATTTTGTTCAATGTCAGATCTTCTTTTAATATGGCCTTCTCCTGAATAATTACCTTCCATGTAAACCCAGGGTAGTATCGTATGTTACAGCCACATGCATCAATCAGCAGAAATGTTTTGGGACTTTTTTGTCCTGAAGTTCCAACATGCTTTTATATGCATCTTTCTAAACGGATGATAGTGCAGTGAGGTGACAGATCTCAACTAGATGTTAAAGGACAGCAACACTAAGCTACCAGGAGGGGAATATCTTTCAAAAAATGACTACTACATATTTGAATCCTCCATCTAATATTCCTTCTGCTACACATATACTAGTTACCTTCAGCTGATACATATTGTATCAGGGCAATTATTTGTAACTTGTATTTACTTCTCAATTTGCTTTCCTACATTGTACACTAGAAGAGGTTGTATACCCAAAAGTTTCTTTACCTTTCCCAGCTATACTGATGAATCTGATAAAAGGAGACTTGCACAACCTTCCTGTCCTATGTTTTTACACTATTGCAAAAAAATCCCCAAACCTGGTATTTCCTTTATAATTACATCTTTGATGACCTATTCAACATCTATGCCTTAAGGACAATTCACTTCACTTGCCTGTTTTGCTACAAGATCATAGAATTATTGAATCGTTTAGGGTGGAAAAGACCTTTAGGATAATCAAGTCCAACAATTAACCTAGCACTGCCAAGTCCACAACTAAACCATGTCACTGAGCACCACATCTACACATCTGTTAAGTACCTCCAGGGATGGTGACTGTACCACTTCCCTGGGCAGCCTGTTCCAGTGCCTGACAACCCTTTCAGTGAAGAAATGTTTCCTGATATCCAATCTAAATGTCCCCTGGTGCAACTTGAGGCCATTTCAGTGACTGACACCCACCTCACTACAGCCTCCTTTCAGGCAGTTGTAGAGAGTGATAAGGTTTCCCCTTAACCTCTTCTTCTTAAGGCTAAACCACTCCAGTTTCCTCAGCCACTCCTCATAAGACTTGACCTCTAGACCCTTCACCAGCTTTGTTGCTCTTCTCTGTACACGCTCCAGCACCTCAATGTCTTTCTTGTAGTGAGGGGTCCAAAACTGAACACAGTATTTGAGATGCAGCCTCACCAGTACCGAGTACAGGGGGATGATCCCTTCCCTAGTCCTGCTGGCCACACTATTCCTGATACAAGCCAGGATGCCATTGGCCTTCTTGCAGCATGGTCAGCTCATATTCAGCCAGCTGTCAACCACACCCCCAGGTCCTTTTCCGCCTGGCAGCTTTCCAGCCACTCTTCCCCAAGCCCATAGCATTGCATGGAGTTGTTGTGACCCAAATGCAGGCGCTGGAACTTGGCCTTGTTGAAGCTCATACAATTGGCCTTGGCGCATCGATCCAGCCTGTCCAGGTCCCTCGGTAGAGCCTTCCTACCCTCAAGCAGATCAACACTTCTGCACAACTTGGTGTCATCTGCCAACTTACTGAGGGTGCACTCGATCCCCTCATCCACATCATTGATAAAGATCTTGAACAAAACTAACCCCCATACTCAGCCCTGGGGAACACCATTTGTGACCGGCCACAAATTGGAGTTTACTTCATTCACCGCAACTCTTTGGGCCCAGTCATCCAGCCAGTTTTTTACCCAGGAAAAAGTATGCCTGTCCAAGCCATGAGTAGCCAGTTTCTCCAGGAAGATGCCGTGGGAAATGGTGTCCAAGGCTTTACTAAAGTCTAGGTAGACAACATCCACAGCTTTCTCTCATCCACTAAGCAGGTGACCTTGTCATAGAACGAGATTAGGTTAGTCAAGCAGGACCTGCCTTTCATAAACCCATGGTGATTGGGCCTGATCACCTGGTTGTCCCTTACATGCTGCATGATGGCACTCAAAGTGACCTGCTCCATAACCTTGCCCTGCACTGAGGTCAGACTGACAGGCCTGCAGTTCCCAAGATCTTCCTTCTGGACCTTCTTGTAAATGGGTGTCACATTTGTCAACCTCCAGTCAACTGGGACCTCCCCAGTTAGCCAGGGCTGATGATAAATGATTGAAAGTGTCTTGATGAGCACTTCTGCCAGCTCCCTCAGTACCTTTGGGTAGATCCCATCCGGCCTTGTAGACTTGTGTGTTTCTAAGTGGTGTAGGTCACTGATGGTCACAGGTCACTGACCATTTCCCCTTGGATTATGGGAGCTTCATTCTGCTACCCATCCCTGTCTTCCAGATCAAGGGGCTGGGTACCCCAAGAACAATTTCCTTTACTGTTAAAGACAAAGGCAAAGGTGTTAAGTACCTCAGCCTTTTGCTCATTCTTTGATGCTATGTTTTCCCCCACATCTAATACAGGAGGAAGATTCTCTTTCAGCCTCCTTTTGTTGCTAATGTATTTATAAAATATTTTTTATTGTCTTTTACGACAGTATCCAGATTAAGTTCCAGTTGGGCTTTGGCCCTTCTAATTTTTGCCCTTGTAGTCTTCCTGAGTTGCCCGCCTCTTCTTCCAAAGGTCATAAACTATCTTTTCTTTCCTGAGTTCCAGCTAAAGCTCTCTGTTCAGCCAGGGCAGTCTTCTTCCCTGATGGCTCATCTTTTGGCACATGGGGACAACCTGCTCCTGTGCCTTTAAGGTTTCCTTTTTGAAGAATGTCCAGCCTTCCTGGACTCCTTTGCCCTTCAGGGCTGCCTCCCAAGGGACTCTGCAACCAGTCTCCTAAACAGCCCAAAGTCTGCCCTCTGGAAGTCCAAAGTAGCAGTTCTGGTGACTCCCCTCCTTACTTCTCTGAGAATCAAAAACTCTTATCATTTAATGGTTGCTATGCCCAAGATGGCCCTGACCAGCACATCACCCACATGTCATTCTCTGTTCATGAACAACAGGTCCAGTGGGGCGCCTTCCTTAGTTGGCTCACTCATCAGCTGAGTCAGGAAGTTATCATCTTCCACACATTCCAGTACTACTAGACTGTTTCCTTCCTGCTGTATTGTGTTTCCAGCAGACATCTGGTAAGTTGAAGTCCCTCACGAGAACAAGGGCTAGTGATCGTGAGACTTCTCCCAGTGCTTATAAAATATTTCATCTGCCTCTTCATCCTGGTTGGGTGGCCTGATTTTATCACTTTTCCCCTTCAAATCCAGTTTAAAGCTCTTTCAATGAACCCTGCTAACTCCTGCATGAAGATCATTTTTCCCCTTTGAGACAGCTGTAACCCCATCTGTCGCCAGCAGGCCTGGTGTCATGTAGACCAACCCATGATCAAAAAACCCATAATATTGCCGGTGACACCAGGCTCAGAGCCAGGTGTTGATCTGCGGGCTCTTCCTGTTTCTTTCCTCATCATTCCCTGCAACTGGAAAGATAGAAGAGAGCACTGATTGTGCTCCTGACCCTTAATCAGTCATCCCAAGGCCCTGAAGTCTCTCGATTGCCCTTGGACTTCTCGTTACAACTTCATCACTGCCTACCTGAAAAATCAATAATAATCTGTGGGCCAAACCAGGGTAGGAAGCTTTCTCTTCACATCTTTAACCTGGGCCCAGGGTTGCAGAAGAGTTCCCTAAGAAATGGGTCCAGCCTGCATATTGGGCCTTTTGCCGCACTCAGGAGAGAGCCTCCTATGACAATGATCTGTTCTTTTTTCTTTATGGAAGCAGTTTTGATGCAGGGCGTAGGCTGACTTAACCTCAGCAACACTTCCAGGATAGATCATAGAATGACAGATGAACCATCGTCCTTATTATTGTTCGGTTCCACTTGCAGAGCCTTTTACCGATTATGCAAGGGCACGTGGGCAAGCGTGGTAGTCATGGAGGAGACAGGCCTGCTGTGCCAGGCAAGAACTTGTCGGCATCCCCCCTTATACCTTAAGTTGCCTTGTTCAGTCAGGTGGAGAGAGGATAGGGAATCTTCTGTATCATGCATCTTTCTGCCTGTTGGGCCTGTCCCAGGGAAGGAAGGGTGTGATTCCAGTAGTTTCTCTCTCGCACTCCCTGATACTCCTCGGTCTCCTCCTGGAGCTCTGTCACAAAGCAGAGGCGTTCTCCTAGCTGGGCGCACCTCCCACAGGTGTACTCACGACAGCTGTCCGATACTGGTGGCAGCGTGTTCCCACTGGAGCTCTGTCTGGGAAGCTGCATCAGGCGTGGCAGGTGCAGAGCCTAGAGATGCCATGGCCTTCTACCGCGTGGATACGATTGCTCTGTGGATGAGCCAGCAGAGCTACAGCGCCCTTCCTGATGAATGGCCTTATGGGAGATCCTATTTCTCCTCTCTGTGTGTAAAAATAGTGTGGGATAACTAGCTCAGATTCACAATGCGACTTTTACATGCAAGGTCAGTATATTCAGAAAAACTTTTCCAGCTAGAGAATCTATAAATTGAACTCAAAGGCTTTTATTGTGCCAATTGGGTAGTGGCTGCAGCTGTACAGTTAAAAATAGAAAGTCAACAGCTAATACAAATTAACATTGTTGCAATTGTCAGCCAGCAATGACAAACCCATGCCCTGGCTCTTCCTGACCCGTTGAAGTGGTGCAATTACTAGAGTTTTTATAATAAGCTCAACATTGTCTTACACTAAAAGACTAAATAATCTAAAATAATGTCAAAATGTCAAAGTAGTTCAACAATTATTTTGTCATGGTTAGATTTGTCATTTGTGCAAATACTCTTTAAACCAGTTCAGCAAAAGTATTTTCCTTTTCAAAAAGCTTCACTCCTGATTTCCTATCACTGCCCAGGTATATAAATACAATTTATTAGTTTATATCTATCAATACATATATATGCACATGGAAGAAATATATGTATATTTCAAAGCTATTCTATTCTTTAAATAAATGAAGTTTAGGTTCATGAACTAAATTACTTTACTCTCAGACATCTATCGTTAAGAATGTAACTCCTTCAGAATTGACACAGATTTCCCAGTGGTGCTCAAATGTGTGTACGTGGACATAAGTGCAAAGAATTTACTGAACTTTTTATATGATAATCTTCTAGTGATCAATTTTTGAAGTCATACAGAAACTCTAATGTGAATACTGACTAGTCCAAGTAGAAGACTACCATTCCATGAATCTGCAGAAGAAAACCGGTATTCTTCAGTGTGTGTTTAACAAAATGGATTAGAGCATGATCCAAAGTAATGGTGCTTATAAAAGCGGAGGCAAATATTGACAGAATTTTTCATTCTTTTAGCTTTATGTTATAAGATATGCCTGTGGTTATTACATGTAACTATACAATATTAAATAACCTACTTTCATGTCATTTAATTACCATGTGTTTTAACAGTCTCTTTGTAAAACAAATGCATGCACTTTAAGATACACAATTTCAGGTCATAAACCATAGTTTTATGCCTATGGATTCTGGGTTTTGCAACAGTTTAACCACAGATCAATTCATAAATTTATATAAAAGTTGGAAGACAAAAGCCAAACCAGTACTGAAGCGGTACATTTCATTAAACAAAAGGATGAAACATTTTGCCATTAAAAGAAGAATGGATAATAATTTATGTCCATAGGGATATACTACATATAAATTTGAGTAAGAATGATCTGATAGTGGTATGATCATTAAATAAAAATGCACTTCTGTTACTCTTTTTAAGTACAAAATCCTTTGGAAACTGTAATTTTTTTATATTATTCATAACAAACTGTTAAGTATGAATTTTCGTTTCTGAGATAATTAAGGGGTATATGATATTCCAAAATGAACAGTGTTCCCAAGCATATGCAATTTTTTTTTTTTTTTTTTTTTTTTTTTTTTTTTTGTGGGGTGGTGAAGGGGTGGTGGTGTTATATGAAAGAGAAGTTATATGTTCCACTTTTGTTTTCCAAATGACTTACTGGTATATATGACTATGGTAAATGTGAATATACAAAGTTAGTTTTAATGCTGCAACAGGAGGGTTAAAAACTAAAACACACTAGTCAGGGGCATACCATTTATCTGTATTTACAACAAATTCAGGATTATTAAAGATGCACATAAGCTTTGTGATTTTGGAATTGTAATAATGAGTTTATAAATGTAGTGCATAACATCTCAAACATTATTTTTATGAAATTATAAAGCCAATGTTTGCATAATTATTTCAGATACATACATCTCTCAAGCTATTGAAGCAAGGTCTTCAATTCACTAAGTAGTAAACAGAACTGCTGAAACAATCTGGTTGTTTTCTGCACCAGATTTCCTGCACTGATTTAGTGCTTCACCATAAAACTTTAACTTTCAAACAAAGCTTTGGCATGCAGGAAAGAAAAATGTTTCAAAAGATCTTTTTTGTTTTGTTTTAAAAAGATTGTACACTCAAATTGTAAGAGTTTTAAACTGCATAATGCTATAGTATCTTGTAGTGTGGAAGGTCAAATATTACTTAGGTATAGAAGTAGCAATTTCAAATATTTTATTGGAATGCAGTCTTCTGCACAGTGTAAAGTTCTGTGCTTTTTAAAACATCATCTTAACCTATTTAGATTTCCATCCTTAATTCTCCTCTGGAATAATAGCAGACCATTTTACTGAAGTCAACAGGTATGTTCTTCTAATACAAACAGCAACAAGATATGTGGATGTCCTATTTTGCAAGCACATTATGCTAAAAAAAAAACCAAAAAAACCAAAAAAACACCAAAAAAACCCTAAAACAAACACACCCCACCCAAATCAAACAAAAAAACCCTCTTAAACATCTGACAAACTCTTTAATACACAAATATTAAAGTTATACAGTTGTCAAAAAATGAATTCAGCATATTCATCCACTAGTGGTAACTCGGAAATAGCAGTGGATTTGCACAATATATCTCACCAGGCAATGATCTCAGAGAACCCTATGCATTACAGAGCATTAGCAGACATAGAACAATATTAGATATATGTTTAATGCTGTTTTGATTGGCTGCTTTTATTTCCAATAAGCTAATGGAAAACAGAAATGTGCTATGACCCTGGGAATTAGAAATTTATTACTAGCTACATCAAAACATGGCTTATGAAGGTCAAAATCCAGAGAGAGACACTACACTGATCCTAGCAGAAGCACTGCTGGTTTTAACTGCGGAGTGGTCTATCTTTTCTTTTGATATACAAAATAACACTACTCCACTACCAACTAGTGAACACTCCTACCACCTTTATCCGAACAAAGCTTTGGGAACAACTGGGCAGATAACACTGTTTCCACCGAATGCAGATGTTTAAGGTGTACATCTCAAATACAGTCTCAGTCACACTTTGCTGCTATTAAAGAATCCAGATGAAGGCTGTCTTACAAAAGGCTGTGGCTTTTATACACACCTACCCACTCTTATCAGCATTAAAGCAGCTACTCTAAGTTCTAGGTGAAACAGTCTAAATGGTCAGTAAACTCTAAAAAAAATACTAAGAACCACATAAACTAAAAAAGCCACCCTAAGCTGACTGAATTAACCCAGTTTTGTCCTAAGAGAGATACCATACAGAACAGAATAGCAAACTCTTACTGATTGCTATCGGTGGTAACAAGCAACCAAGAGATGCTCGGGACAGCCCATGATGCTTTTGGTTGGGCAAACAAAAAACAAACAAACAAGAATCTAAGATCCAGATCAACAGATAAGATTAAACAAAAATATCTGAATAGATAGGACACAGGTCCACTCACCACGGAATGCACACAAAAAAGTATAAATATCTGAAGTAACACTCAAAGAAGGGTATATGATTTTTAATCCAAAATTAAAAGATTGTATCTAACATGGTAAAGAAAAGTAAAACTACAGGTTATTACTTCAAGAAACAGGGTACATAAAGTCACTGTGATACTTACCACTGTGAAATTCATAACCTTCAAAATCCATATTGTCATTGCTAAGTTAACAATCATGGTAACCAACAGCAGAAGGACAAAGAAGTATAAGCACCTCTTTCGCCATCCATAAATCCCTACTGGGTAAAACTGAGGATGTTCAGTCCTTGGAAGGCTGTTCTGTTGTGTTGCTAATATATACTGCTCTCGTGTCATCTGGAAAAGAAAGATGTAAGCTTAAGTAAGCAAATGAGACCTTTGGTTTTCATAGATATTATTAAATGAAGATTATCTGAGAACATATAGAAAATCAGTTTCTATGGTCACAGAAAGGATGCGTTTATTCAGCATAAACCACATCAATGTTATTTTTAGTAGGCATTTAGTAAGAATTAGGTGGGTTTCATTAATTTAAAGTAGACATTTGTTTGATATTTCAAACTGGATTTGCATTTCAAATTTATCAGCAAGAAACAAAAACTATGGATGTAATTCATATATATCTTATATTCTGTTTCTGAAGACTTATTTTCCTTTATGAGGTCATTCAGGAAAATTTGGTTTTGGACATATAAGTCATGTACCTTTTTTTTTTGTACTGGTTTTGGCTGAGATAAAGGCAATTTTCTTCGTATTAGCTTGTAGCCAAAACCAATACACTTTTTCATAAAAGTAGAAGAAATATCTATTCTTTCTAGAAATACATCTGTCAGAAATGAAGTTACCACTCTTTTATTATGCTTCGTAAATTAAATTAGCAATTTATACTATTATACATACACCCATATTTTACACAAGAATATGTCATTGTATATACCATATTTTGCACAAAAAGACACACAAAAATCCTTTCAAAGCTTTAATTTGGCCCTTTAGGATATATGGATACTAATATCATCTGTTGTTTTCCTTAACCAGTTTAAGTTCTTCTAGCATACTAGGAAGCAGTAACTGTTTGCAAACTGCTTAAAGAAGTTATAATTCATTCTTTAGAGCAAAAATGTTTATAGCATTTAACAAGAAACCATTTAACATATTTTACATCCTTTCTTTTACAGATACTTATATTCAGCTGTCACATTGCCTTTAGACTGGTAGGTATTAATGTTTCTCCATGACTTAAAAATTAAATTGAAGCAATCTGGTTCTGTTTATGTAAAAGTTCTTCCTGAAACAGAATCGGTTGGAAGAGGCCTTTAAGGTAATCAAGTTCAACTGCCAGCCTAACATTGCCAAGTCCACCACTAAACCACGTCCCTAAGCTCTGCATCTACACATCTTTTAAATACCACCACGGATGGTGCCTTAACCACTTCCCTGGGCAGCTTGTTCAAGTGCCTGACTACCCCTTCAGTGAAGAAACATTTCCCAATATCCAATCTAAACCTCCCCTGGTGCAACTTGAGGCTATTCCCTCTCATTCTATCGCCTCTTACTCAGGTGAAGAGATGGACTTTGTGCTCAGGAGGAGGAGGAAAAAACCCCAAACTACAAAAGAAAGAAGTTCCCTATACAAACAAAAAACCCTACAAACTTATAAACCAGATAGAATGATCAATTTCATACTTAAAAAATATTGCCTTTCTTTTCACTAAATGAAAGTAAAAATTGCGCAAAGAATGGGTCAGTTTATTCAATTAGAAATAAAAAAGAGATTAAATCCATTTGAAGAATGAAAAAAAAAAAAAAAGATGATTTAGTAAGATTTTTCAAATGTAAAGCTCAAAAATGGTTTTGTAAACATCTGGATTGCTAGATATTTATCCAAATCGAAACTCTTGATGTTTTACTATGCGCTTGTTAGTGAATGAGATATTAATAACATTAATAAATGACACTGTGAATAATTACAGCCACAAGTCATAGAATACGCATCAATATTACAACAACAATATACATATCACTGACAAGTCAGAACAGAAATAATGAATTTATAAAGCAGGTTTTAAATAAGCTAGTAAACAAGCATTTTGTCACTTTTATTCTTTTCAATCAGAATTGCTTCTTTTTGCCCATAATTTTAATTAAATGCAATGTTTAGCAGCTTATTTATGTAGCGAGCCTTTACAAACAGAATTTCCCTTAATGACATTTCTCAGTCCTCTGAGAGCAGATCGTCAGTGGGCTTCAGCATCTTAGATCAGCCTCTTATCGTATCCCGGTAGTATTCATCCTAGCTGAATTCCTTATGAATTCAGAAACTGAGTTCATGAAAGGGTTATTCATCTTCCTCCTTATAATGAGTTTCTACACATTTATTTAGAAAGCCATTATAACAAAATTTCAATGCATGATGACGTTCTGAGATCTAAAGCAATTAGTATTTTTTATACCATTTCATTCTACATTTTAAGGTCTTTTGACCTTAGTTTATATAGTACTAATAAAGCAATTATTACCATTTTAAAATAGTTGAAAAGTCACCCAAGACTTATACTGGGGGCTTTTTTACAGAAATCTTTGGAGAAAAACTCTAATGTTTCACCAACATTAAAAATCCCCTGCCAAATCCCTAATTTAAGTCCCAAAGTTCTTTGGAGCCATATATTAACTACAGCCGACCATTGTCATGGATACCCTGGTCTTCCTTTCAGATACCTGATAAAGGAACAGGTCTTCTATAAAGTTTAATTCATCTAAAGTCCACATTTTCTATTGAAATAATGTTACTTTTTTGAAAATATCAATGTTTTGGGTTACCATGGCAAGGTTTTGGTAGCAGGGGGCTACAGGGATGGCTTCCATGAGAAGCCACTAGAAGCTTTCCCCATGTCTGATAGAGCCAATGCCAGACAGCTCCAAGGTGGACCCACGACTGGCCAAGGCCAAGCCCATCAGTGATGGTGGTAGCACCTCGGTGCTAACATATTTAAGAAGGGGGAAAAACTGCTACACAACAGCAGCCAGAAGAGAGGAATGAGAATATGTGAGAGCAACAACTCTGCAGACACCCTGGTTGGTAAAGAAGGAAGGGGAGGAGGTGCTCCGCACGCTGGAGCAGAGATTCCCCTGCAGCCCATGGTGAAGACCATGATGAGGCCGATTATCCCCCCACACCCCATGGTGGAGCAGATATCCACCTGCAACCTGTGGAGGACCCCACACCAGGTGAATGCACCCGAAATAAAAGCCCATGGTGAAGTAGATTTCCTGGCAGGATTTGTGACCCCAGGGGGGATTCACTCTGGAGCAGTCTGTTCCTGAAGGACTGAACCCCATGGAAAAGACACACGCTGGAGCAGTTCATGAAGAACTGCAGCCCGTGGGAAGGACCCGTGTTGGAGAAGCCCGTGAGGGACCGTCTCCTGTAGGAGGGTCCCCAAGCTGGAGCAGGGGTCTAGGTACTACCAGCTGCCTTCAGACCTTGGGCAAGTTGATCTGATCCAATTCACGTACCATGAATTCGTCCCAACCATCCACAAGTATCACGGCCTCAGTTTTCTAAGAACTGCACATGCATACCTAATTAAACAGACCCAAAGAAATTGCCATTTACTATGAATATAAAAATAGTATTGTGATTTGGGCTTTATTTTTCAGTGTTATTAATCTGGCCAGTTACTGTTATTGGCAGCACTCTCACTCCTGATTTGCATACTCATGTGAAAACAAATCAGCTGATTCTTAAACTACTGAAAACCAAAACAAATCCTAGTTAGTCTGGTAATTAGTACCTGGAAATGTTAGAATTATTAACACAAAACTCACATGTTTTATAAATATCTCCATTTAGTATCATGTTTTATCATCAGTAACTGAAAGATATTAGACTATATATATCTCAGATAAGTATTTTTAAATTTTTTATTTCAGGAAGGTGTTTTTAACTGAGAAGAAGCTGCTGTGAGCTCTCTGTTTGTGTAAATCATGAAAAGGCAAAGAAATTCCAGAATACTACAAGGACAAGTAAGTTAATAAAATCTTTTGTAGAAGTGACTTGCACGAGCCTTGCTAAACCATGCAATATGACAGGATATCTTCCAAAAAACTGGTCACACCTACAAAAATCTGACAAGTTTTTACCAAGAACTCTGATAAAGTGAACATATACTTTATATATAAAAATGTATACACAGATATTTATGAATAAATATGTATATATGTAGATGATAGAAATACATACAAATATATACACAAACTTTTACTGAGTTATTTCATCCTATTAAATTTTCAAAATACATTATAAAAATGTACATTCTAAACTAGGTGACCGACAGATCTTATTGAGGAGGTATTATTATTAAATGGAAATTAAAAAAAATCTGATTACAGTATAAGCTTAATATTATTCCCTTGTTCAGGTCTTGTAAATATGAAATGACTAGTGACAACATTTCAAGATGAGGCAAGAACTATGGTTTGAAAATTTGCCTGGATTTCTGACATTAGGATGTTTGAGGGTCTGAAACCAAAAATAATTAGATTACAGAAGTGCTCTGTTAAACCTTTGAAATGTTTCAATGTTAGCATCTTACACTGGTAAACTCCATGGCGCACACATGCATACGTACACAGAGTCATAAGCAACACAGAGCCAAATGCTAAAGAAATTAAAAATAACACCTGTGTTCTGATAATTAATGAGATTTCTAATTCAAATCCAAAGAAATATGGGACATATTATTCAGTAACTACAAAGAAATTGTATCAGTTCTTACACTGCACTGAACAAGCACCATGAACAAGATAAAAGAAACTATCATAACACTGTTAAATATTTAGTCATGTCACAACTGTACTTGAATATATTTTTCAATTTTAAATTTTCATTTTTGGCTACTCATATACTTTTTGATCTTTTTCAGTACCATAACAAATATGACTGTACCTATTCACTAGGTGCAGGTGAACCTGAGTAAGCACGCAACATGAAATCTAGATCACAGTCAAGCTAATGACCTTTAAACTATTGATATTTTAAGGCCATAATGTACTATTGGAAGAGATATCTTACACTTATAAAAGTAATTAAAGAATGGAGCAGAGATATTTTACATTTTTAAATTTTATTTTAGTCTTTGGGAAAATCTCTTACAGAGGTAAATTTTCAAGGTAGAAAAATGAAAGAGAAGACATTGAGCAATGAAATAAATCTAGAAGGTGAGGTTATTGGTATAATTCCTGAAGGTAGGGTAGCAATCTACTTAAACAAGTGCTAATAAAAACTATTTAGAACATGATTATGCCTTGCAAATAATTCTCTAGCCAAATAAAAATTCATCTTAATGGCTAACAGCTCTTTTCTAAGTGCCACAAAGAAGAATCAGATTCAAAACTAAGGAAAAAAATAAAAGGATCATTATTCTTAATTACAAATGATCAAACATGAGGAACAATCCAATATTTGCTGTTAACATCTGAGCAGGCAATTTGACTTCCAGCTTACTGATTTTCTGAATAGAAAATTGTATTATTTTGTGGATTTTGAAGACAAAATAGGATTTTTAGTTCTGGATCAGCTCTACATATACTCTAAACCTCTGTTGATTCCATTCATCCTACCTTTTTTAAAAAGTCACCCAAGAATACAAGTAAATGTGCTAAAAGGTAGTTTCTTTACCATGTTGTACACAGAGAGAGAGAGAGAGAGAGAGAGACAGACAGACAGACAGACAGACAGACAGAAAGTGGTAAAAGAAACGTTTAGAGACAATAATCTTAAATAGTAGGGGTAGGGTGCCATATGGCATTACCATCCCAAAAAGGCAATTAAAAAATTGTTCTCTAAGTGTGGTTGACTGAACAAAAAACAGGATTAATGCAGTAGCTTTTCCGTAACATGGTGAAGGGCTCTTAGGAAGATTGTCTCTCTGCATTTGCATCCAGCTGCTAAAACAGGTGGAAGGCTAAACTGGGTGCAATACCTTTGATCAAAGCACAAGATGTTTTAAGAAATGAAGATGACTAGAGAAGAATATGATTATACTTAAAACAGCAGAAGTTATCAGACGACTTTTACACAGGTTGATATGGCTTCCACGTGTTTTAAAATCGGGCAGTCTAATAAAAACTGGTATCTCAGTGGAGATGGGAGAAGGTAGGAAGGAAGAAAGGAATTTCGTAAATGATTTGCCAGGATAACTACAATTTTCTTCAGATCTAAAAGAAGCATTCTTCTCTTGTAAATAAGGCTGTGACTCCAGTGTTTTTCCTATCCCAAATTTATGCCTCAAGCAGGCAAAGCTCTTTACAAACAAGATCTGTGTCAGCATCATGGTACATATGAGTGGAAAGAGAAACAAGCTTCTCCACAGACAATGAGCAAACTAATGAAAAACCGAAGAACTGGATTACTTAAGTCTCATTCTACTGCCTTCCATTTGGCATTGCTTTCAGTTTTATGGTATTTTTTCTTTGTTTTAGAGGCAATACAAGTTTTGGGGCATTACAATAAGAGTTGGACAAAAGTTAGGTTTTCTAGTTCATGTTCTCTCCCAATTTCTTTTCAGCTTTTTTAGATGCTCAGGTTGAAGGTCTCAAGAGTTCCACAGTCCCTGCAGCAAATACTGCAATTCAGATTGCTTAGAGGTACACAGTGTTCTCTAATCTTACCCAGATTTTCTGCTAGCTTCAGTTAATATATTTCACTCGACAGTCCTTGCTATTAAGCAAGCTTTCATACTCATATCTTTGAGAAAAATATTCAGTAATAGATTTAAGTGTTTAATAAAACCTGCCTGCATTCCCGAAGGTATAGAACAGAAAACCCAAACTGAGTATGCTTGAAACATCAATACAATGGTTAAAACTCTCTTATTGAGAGCATGTTGATTCATTGAAATTTATCCATTTGAACAAACTCCCAGTAAAATGCAGAGGGATGCCATCAGTCCACCCATACCTTGGGGAGACAGAAAAACTTTTTTAATGAACTCCCAACATTTTTTAGAACATTCAACATTTAGAACTTCAACATGATTATTTGCTATGTTTATACATGAAACAAAAAGAAAAGCATTTCTTCTTTCCATGACTATTCTTTTTGTGATATTTCTTATTAACAGGAATTACCAACATAGGTGTATCAGGGCTTAAGTAAGAAAATAACCGTAATGGTGGTAGAAATAAACCTCTAGAAATGATTTGATAATTGTTATATTATAAATGGAAAATATTTATTTAAAGCTAGAAGCAATTTTCAAGTCTGACAAGATGTTATCACAATGAATACTTAGCTATATTCAAAAAACCTAAGAAATCGAAATCTAATTTGACAGATACAAAAATCTGAAACTATTCACTACTCACATCATGAAACAGATAAGCCAGTATGATTTTTGTTACCTCAAGTATTGCAATTGTAGCCTAGCACATGACACTGTTTGTAGACATTTTAATTACTGCTTAATTTCTGTGAATTATTTTCTTTATGGACAGAATGAAAAACATAAAGAAATTTTAAAATATAAAAATAAAGTATGACAGCATCTAGACCCAATAATGATTTGGAACGTACTAGCATTGTAATGAACATATTTGCAATCAGATGAGCTGGAGAAATGAAGAGATAGAAGAAAAACTATAGGTAGCGGGGAAAATTCTTCACATCGGCATTTAGAGGAAAAAAAAAATATCAAAAAGCAATCTGCTTATAAGTAGCCATAGCTCAGGATATCATACTAGATACCAGCTGTCTCTCGCCACTTGCCCTGACAGTAACACAGCTTCTGGCTAGCAGCTCATGCTGTGGACACCTCTCTTTTTCTGTTACACTACAGCAGGTCATTCATTTTGCTTCCATTCTATGCAGTATGTGACATTAATTAAGGTTACAGTTGAAATATGATTTTACTATTTTCTTTATAAACTTCATCTGGAAGTTTACCATATATAGTGAAAAATGTATCATGCAGAGTAGGAAGTATATAAGAACTGTAACATTTCTGTTACAGCAAATACACAAATACTTAGTACATTAGACCCCAACCTTGACACTAAAATCAAGAGCTGGGATCAAATCAAGAAGTTCATTACAACAATAAATATGAAGAAGGCAAGCAAGTGGCTTGTATCTCTTGAAAAGGCCTTATGAATAAGAGGATGGATTGCCTTGGAAAGCTTTTAAAATGTCAAACAGCTATACAAAAAGCTCTTACTGTCATTTCCAGCATGTGTTGAAGCAGCTAAATTGTTTCTTGTCTTCTTCAAGGGTTTACTATTCTACAATTGATTTCTAAGAATAACAGGAAAAGATAGTATCATCTTGAGTTAGTGGATATCATATTAACTACTGTGAATTGACTGGCAAAGCAGTAGAGCTACGTTCTTAGAGAATTAAATATTGGAGGGACAGAGCAGCTTCCTTTGAAAACTTATCTGGGCTACACATGAGAACTGCAAAGTCTTTTCCTTATGTTATTAGCCTTTCTAAAGGCAGTCAAAGACACATCAGCAACTGACCCTAATATGAACAGTCACTGGGCCACAAATTGTTGGCCGCATATGATAAAAGCCACATCACTCTATTGCACATTACTGGCAACAGAAATCAATGTAAATCCTTATTGTCCTAATGGGCAATTTTACATTTGTCAGATTTTTTTTTTTTTTTTCTGTTTATTATAACTGGGATTAACCACTATATTAAAACTGCTCCAGTAACTCAAAAGCATTTGGAGAGTGTGGTCTTTCTGAGACCCACACTAGAATATGTCACAGAATGCTTCAGGTTCACTGGACTCTCTCTAGTATGTGCACGTCTGTCTTGTACTGGGGAACCCAGAACTGGATACAGTACTCCAGTTGTGGCCTCATCAATGCTGAATAGAGGGAAGGATCACCTTCCTCAACTTGCTGGAAACACTCCTCCTGATGCAGCCCAAGATACCATTTGTTGCCTTTGTGGCAAGGGCATATTTCTGGCTCATGTCCTGTCTTCTATTGAAAAATACTCTGTTGGGATACACTTGTTTTTAAAAAGCACTCAGTCCTAAAATTAAGCTCTTCAAGTACTGATTACTGAGTACAAAGTACTTGCATTAAGTAGGCCCTCAGTCAAGCTTAAAGACCACTAAGATTTTGGAAAAAAGTTATGCTCCATATTTTATGTTGGCTATGGCTAGGCCACATCCTAGTCGGTACCACATTACAGTGAGAAGTGATTAAGGTGAGGCTTCAATTGTTCCGTCTTCAGTCTCCAAATTGAAAACCTTATGTTCAGATTACCTACATAAGAAGACCCAACTACTTCTGCCAGGAAAATGTGCCAAATCTGAGGGACTTCAAGATTCTAATCTGAGATTTTGATGCCTTTTTATTTCAGTGATGGATTTTTGCCCTGCCACTTTCAGAAATAGAGGTGCAGCTGTACTGAAAACTCCAAAATCATGTTTCTTAAGCAACACACTCTTTGCACCCCTGAAAATCTAAAGGAAAGAATATGCAAATAACTTCACCATAAAGCTGCACATAAAGTCAGTTGATTACTATTTTATGTGTTTTGAAGTTTAATAATTCAGAAGAATCTGTTTTTTCTTCTTGGCCAAAAAGAACAGTTTTGACATCAATGTCAACAAGGTTTAAGTCAGCATGTCTTTACTGCCAATTTGCTTGTCTTTGTGTTGCCAATTAGAATTCCATTTTTTTGCTAAGTCAATACAATTAGATTACTACAGAGACTTCATTACAGCCACAGGCAGGACAGCAGCTGAGGTACACAATTTTCTCCCTATGATGCCAGTACTCACTAAACAGTTATTGGAACAATAGTCTATAAAAGGACAATAAATGTTTGCATCTTGAATCTTGTTCTCCAATAAAATTATCGCTTCACAAAAATGGATACCAGTAAGCTGATACTATTACCATCATTACTTACTAAGAACATTTATGGCTGTTCTGTGTTTAACATATTTAATTGTAATGTTCACCACACAATGAAGTTCACAGAATGTTAACAAGAATAAATAATCATATAATGAATAGAATCATATTTTCCCCACTATTTTATGATTTGAAATGTTTCTAAATAGTAATATGCTTTACTGAATTCTTCAGGAAGCTGGATTCAAATACATCTCAGGCTATGATGTTTTCTAATAATATGCTTTTTAAGTTACATTTTCAACAGCCAGAACAATTCCACTATATTTTCAGTGTATTTTTTTAAAGAAGCTTTAGTTTCAAATGTTTACTCATTACTTCACTTTATTTAGCTTTATAATCATTTAAGTTTGCACACTGTATTTTACAATAACTTTTGAGGTGTTCTATCTAGCTACACTGCTAATATAGTATACTATAAAGATAACCTTAATTAAACCAGGTAGGATAGCAGAAACAGTCTAGTAGCAGCAACACAAGATCAGTATAGCTGAGTTGCCTTAGAGAAAAACAGATATCTGAGGAGATGAGTAGCTGATGAGGACTGATGAAAGACACAGCAGCATACAGCCCTGCACCTGTTATAGCTCGCTGGACTTTGTCTCAAATATTCCTACTACTAGATAAAGAGATTAAATTTGTCTTACTGAAGAAATTCTAAAAGTCTATTAAAATAGCAACAAAATCAGGGAACCTACAGTGAATCATTAGATTTCAGTTTAAAGCCCATCAATTTTCTTTTAATCCTGGTGGGCCTTTATCCCTGTCACTCCACATATCTCAATAAGGTAGGGTATGTCCACAAGCACTGTGACTGGCATTTTACATCTTCTGCTTGGCTTCCTCTCTTAAGGCCCCTGAGAAGGGTAAGATGGAGAATGTTGCTGTTCAGGATATTCTGTCAGGAGAAAAACCGGGCAACCACATCAATGGAAGACAGCAGGACCAATATTTCAGTAGTTTCACACAAACTAGCACTGCCTTTCCTCCAGGTGATAAATCAGTTTAAACAGTTTTAGTAGATCGTGGCATAAAAAGTGTACTCTTCAAGAGTCAGAAAAGAAGTTTTAAGAGTGGCAAATTCGCCAAGGGAAACAAACTCAGCTGGACTGGAAGAAACAAGTGGAATAATCACTTGAACTATGACAGAAAACATCCTCTTTATATAGTTTGTTCCTACGAGTAGGTAGATGTCAAAAATTCATGTGGTGAGGTAATCATGTAGTCCGCAATCAAAGAACACAAAAGAGATGGGAAATGTGAACGAAAGAATGGATTTCTAGAAAGATTAAGAAAAAGCTTTTAACTACCGTTCTTCTTCCTTTTTATTTGACTACATGTGTAATGCGACTCTGCTATATGGCTGGGAAACAAATGCTTGGTAGATCTAAAGCCACAAGCATGTCTCTTCTGGCCTAAGAGGTTCATGTCTGTCAATTAAAATTAAAAATACACGGCCTGGATATTAAAGGGTACCAAATGAGCCGCACTAAGTGAGTGCTGTGATATGAAGAACATGACTATGCCTTAAAAAGACAATGATTACATTTTGGGATTGACTTGTACTTGAGCTTCTTCTGAGATGTAAGTAGGCAACAATACCGTGTCACAAAGTGACACTGAGCTTTTGATTCACCAGTTTAATCTTAATGTGAATTTGATGACACCATATTCAATATGAATCAGATTCCTCATCCTTTCAGAAAATTTCTTAATCAATAGTAACTATAATGAAATCACAATACAATACACAAACAAAAGTCTTGGTCTATACAGGTACATACACATGGATCAAGTCTTACTGTTATCCACAGCTCTAAAAATATAAGCTACATTTCACTTTCTGCCTGACAGAGTACAGTCAGTAAATAGCAGAATTATTCTTAATAGAAGATAAATCACAGTGCCAGAATGAGATTCAAGAAATACTTACATATATAGTAATCTCTCATTTTATAGCTCATACTAGCATGAGGTCCTGCTCTAGTCTAAAAGAACAAAATTTAAAAATTGTAACAACAGGTGTGTTTTACCATGAGATAAATATTAACATTTTGGTTACCACCCTTATCCTGTGATAACAGTCATTAAAGAATCAATACTTAAAAGACTCAGAGTATTTTAATGAAGTTGCATTAATGGAAATGGCTGGAGAAACAAACAGAAAATAAATACAGACTTCAGTTATTAATCCATAATTTGATCACGTATTTCAGATGATACCATAAAGCAACAGAGAACACCTGAGTTGTTTGTGCAGACACCAGGGAATCTATGATGAAATTACAGCTCCATTGCTTAAGTTTACATGTTTTTAATTTAATGATATACAGGACCTTTTTTGTCTTCAGCATTTCCTCCCTTACATTAAGTTCCCTCATCTTCGTTGTTACTAAAGGATGTAACTGTTCCCTGTGATTAGTAGTCTCATAATTTATAAACGTGGTTTCACAGTGATGGCCTGTACCTGTGCCTGCCTCTTTCTAAACAACCACCACAGCATTTTAATACTGTAACAAAAGTCTTCTCACCTTTACAGCACCCATGACCAATGACATCTCACGCAAAAAAAAAACAAGAGATGCTGAGCATGAAGTGCAATTTGTAAAACTTTCAAGTGACAGTAACATTCAGAAACATCTTCTTCAATGATCTAAAAGAAGCATTACAACAGTAATGTCTGCTTCTTTATACATGAGATTTGGAATTATTGTTTGCTGCATTTTTAAAACTATCTTTAATAACTAAATAATTCAGTTCTATGTTTTAAAAAGCAAAAGAACTTTGACTTACTTTTCATATTGCAGTTGATATTTTGGAAACAAGTGTAACAAGTATGTTTGAAAGCTTCTAAATTACGTATGGTCACACGGTGAAAAATATTTCAACAACATTTTCAAAATCTATTTTAAATGTAGTTGACAGTATTAAAGGCATAAAATTCTTTTGGAAAAGGAGATCTAAACTCCTAAATCACCATGGCAAAATTTTCACCTTGGAAAGGGTCACCAACCTCCAGGCCTCGATCTACACAGAGGTTGCCCAGGGCCCCGTCCAACCTGGCCTTGAACACCTCCAGGCATGGGGCATCCACCACCTCTCTGGGCAGCCTGTTCCAGCACCTCACCACTCTCTCCGTAAAAAACTTCCCCCTAATATCTAATTTAAACCTTCCCTCCTTCAGCTTTAATCCATTCCCCCTTGTCCTGTTATTGTCTACCCTTTTAAAAAGTTGGTTCCCCTCCTGTTTGTGTGCTCCCTTCAGGTACTGGAAGGCTGCAATGAGGTCCCCCTGCAGCCGTAGGGGAGGTGCTCCAGCCCTCGGATCATCTTCGTGGCCTCCTCTGAACCCTCTCCAACAGTTCTGCATCTTTCTTGTACTGCGGGCCCCAGACCTGGACACAGGACTCCAGGTGGGGCCTCACGAGGGCGGAGTAGAGAGGGACAATCACCTCCCTGTCCCTGCTGGTCACCCCAAAAATAAAAGTACATGTTTTATTTTATTCTTATAATTATCTCCCCCAATTTCACTTTCTTCATACCATTTTTGTTTGCATTTTCTCTTTCCAGAAAATGCATGCAGATGTACATTGGTTCCCTACCAGTCAACCTGTTCAGATTTTGCAGGCTACAAAGCACTGAGGATGGAAGCTCAACCACACAAGAACAGGGGTTATTGAACAGGGGTTCCAAGAACTTGCTAATAATGAAGACATTTAATATGTAATGATTAAATGTCTTTTTTTTTGCCAGGCACATCAGCACATTAACTAGCCAAGTTGGCAGTACTGAGCTAATATTTCTCATTTTCTTTTCCTTTTTTTTTTTTTTTTTCCTCCTTCCTAGGCAATTAAAAGGATGGTGCCAACATCATGAGTTAAACAACAGAACTGAACTAAAATAATTTCCGAGGCAAAAATCTCCAACCCTTTCAAGCACTGTGGGAAATCTAGAGATAATGAGGTGGTCATCTATAACTCACCTATATCTCATCTTTTTCATGCAAGTACCTTCAATTTTTTAATGGAGGGAACTAGGTTAAATCCTTTGATAGTCTAATGTGGGTGGAGGTTTTTCCCAACTTTCCTCAAATAAGCAATGATAATTAAATGAGACTCACCCTAGATATAATGTGCTCTCCCTGATGTGAAAAAACAAACAAAACAAACTATATAGGCTTGATGACAAACAGACTGATTGGAATTGAACAAACCAAGCCTTCTCTTTTATACTATGAAGAGACCAAAGGAGGATCCAGTTCCTACATCATTTTAGCTACCAAGATACTTGTAAGCATTATTGGAAGAATGGAAGAAAAAAATAACTGCTCTTCACTGGAACTATACTGAGACAGCTTTGTGAGTAGACAGTGTGCAGCTGCCTGTCCTGCAAGAAGCTAGAGTCAGCAACATGGAAAACTGACAAACAGGAAACACGTGATTCATTGGAGACTCTGTACTCAGATGCAATTACTCAGTATGATTCTTGTGAACAGGATATTCAAGGGAGATTAGGTACAGAAAAAAGGCAAACTCCTTAATGATCTAGAAGAAGAAAAAGACTAGAAAACAAAGATTTTGAAGATGTTACTGTAGAGACAGCTGTAAGAAGACAGAATAATGAGCAGGTGTCCTCCAGAAGTCCATTTTAATGCTACAAGTGATTTAAACTGGAATGTATAACTAATTTGACATCCAAAAAAAAAGGGGGAAAAGCCCACTTAATCTGTAAGGAAGATTGGCACAATCCAATCCTTACAGTTATGCAAAGGAAGAATGTATGGAAAGAAAACAAGAAAAACACACAAAAAAGGAGAAGGGACAGAACTGTGGCTCACAAAGGAAGAAATTTTTCAGGGGAAAAAAAAAAAAAAAAAAAGAACTGGGAGAACAGCCAAACATTCACTATTAAAATAGGCAAGAGTAAGCTAATTCTCTGTGTACAGTGAGAAGGCAGCTAGCATGTCAGCAGAAAACACCTTTGCATACACTAGAAACTGGTTTTAAATATCATAAAGCAAGAAGCAAGTCTTCCTGAGCACAAGCCAGGAAATTCATGAAACTTCCAGAGTCAGCAAAAATCCTCAGCAACACAACAAAAACAAAACAAAAAAAAAAAAAAAAAAAAGGAAGAGGTTATTTCGTTAATAGTTTGCCTTTACCAACCTATTACATTTGTCTTATCAATAAGCAATAACCTCCAGTTTCCTTTAGATAAAGTCTGTCAGATTAATAAACAATATATGTTATTCTTCAGAGTTAATTTGGCTACTGTAAGCTCATCAGTAATTAAGAGACATTCATGAACACTCACACGCATCAATCAGTATCAATGTATATCAAGCCTTCTGATCAGAAATGTTCAGAATAGTTCCTCTCTTATTCGTAGTAATTAATGATGTATAAAGACAGAGTTTGTAAAAATCCAATTCAGCACACTGAAATTCTTTCTCTATATTGTATTTCTGATAAGGAATATTACGTACAAAGAATTTCTAGATTTTATATTTCTAATCAGACTTACTAATACTTGATACTAAAGTCTGAAAATAGAGCCTCTAACACTTAAGAAAACACACATACTATGTGACATCCACAACACAGAGACTTAATAAAACTGACTGATTCTCCACCATACAGTTGTTCAGATTAACTGAACAGGATGTTTGACAAATGCCATGCATCTAGCCCATGTACATCTGTGTCATTAAGAGAACTTCCTTCTTGGGCGCCTGAAATGGTACTTGGGAGCTGTTGAAATATAAAAATCTGTCTTCTTTAAGAGCTCTGTAAAATATTAGGGATGTAAAAGTTAGTATGAGAAATCTCATTATAATATTTGGTGACTGTAATTTGCTGTTGGATTAAGACCGTCATTTCTAATTCACAGCCTGTTGTCTGAGTCCCATGCAACATGACTTAAAGCAGCACTGTTTCCAAAAGCTATCTCCTTCTGCTTAATTTCTAAAAGGGCTACAGAAATTGCTTTTTATTTTCAGTTTAAAGCCATTTTGGTCTTTTTTTACTTTTTCTAGCATTCAGGTTCAAAAAGACTAATTTGTTGGAAACAGTCAGCATTTTGTCAAGGAGGGTTACATGCAACTAGAGATTCAGCACCCTCACTATCTAATTGCAAAAACTACTGGAGACTATCACAAACTAAACCATACTGCAAAACTTACAAGTCACATCTCTTCAATCTCGGCTTTTCTAGCACAATTAAATAACAAAAATACAGTATTTAGTAACAAACTCCAAGATATTCCATTATCCTCCTTGTAGAAAGAAGTAAAAAACCATTAACCTAATAATGCATTATTGGAGGGTTCACTGATAACTGAAAAACACAGTGTAAAAGTTTTAAATATGCACTACAGTATTCTATATGTATCGAAGTTCTTAATACACTGATTTTCTGAACTGAAGACAGTAGTTAACAAAGACGAATCTAGAACACATAGAAGCATTACTCTAATCTTATCAGTTTACTGATACTGGGAGAATTGTGGTCCTTTGTAGAAAAGTTAACTATCAATAATTAATAGACATAGCTTTTATACAGCAGTTACATCAGGAAATCCCTATCACCTGCACAAAGAACTAAAATCATGCTACAGTTTTGGAATCAGAGTGAATACGCAGGTAGATTGTGTCTTTAAAATTTAGAACAGATAATTTTAAAGATTAGTACCATAGAAATACAGAAAAGAAATAGGCAAGCAAAATCTCACTAACTAATCAATGACAATATTTTCTTGAAGCCTTGATTTTATTTGGTTGGGATTTTTTAATGCATGACATAAATACATCATTGGACACAGGAACCTAGTGAGCATCAATCTATTGTGCAATCGTATTCAATGGTAAGCCCCAAAATGAGTTATCAGCACAATATCACTGATTCTGAATTCCTGGTTTTGTTTTTGTTTTCAATTAAGTCACGAGAGATCATGAAAAATAGTTCCTATGAAATAAGGTAAATGAATAGTTAAGAGAGGCTGAAGAAATACAAAATCAAGCTTAGGAAATACACATCTCAGGGAACTATGGGAATTAGCTAACACATATACTGAGCTTTTGATGAAGAACAGTGGAGTAGACCTACGAAGGTAAGCAACAACAACTAAATAATTCATTTAGTGGGGGTTGTTTAGCAGAAATGTTGGTCAACAAATCAGGATCCTTTCAGAAAGCATTTATTAACTGAGGGAAAAGAGGTAAAATGTAAATACTTCACATACTGTTTCAACTCTATTTCAAAGAATAATTGACTTCCTAAAGAAATGAAAAATGGAAAATAACAACCAAAATTATCATTAGAACTAAGAATGATATGCAAACATGGTTTCATAAAACATTTACACTAGTGTTTATAAATGTTTTGTAAAATTAATTTCCAATGGATTAGCTATGACATCATATAAAGATACTTTGCTGAACTGATTAATGAATTACTTGATTGGATGCAGCAATTGTGAGTCTCTTTTTACTTAATATTTTCATTAAGAACTTCAGAGAATGAGTACACAGCATCATTTATTTAAACAAATGCCAGTGAAGATAAAATTTCCATCACAGAACTTTAAAAATCTTTGTATTATGAATGCTAAAATAATCACACAGCAATTTTTTATTTCAAAATTCAAGCTGGTTCTCAGAAATAAACTGGGAATGAAGAGTCAGTTAAGTGGGAAAAGCAATTTTAGAAATCATCAAAGAAACCAGGAGAAGCAAGGCTGGTGGTGAACAGGAAAAAAGGTATGTGAAGACAAGAGAGTTTGGCACAGGCAAGATAACAATCACAGAATTCATAATCGAAAGTATTATATTGTAGAGGAGGGTGATAACACTATTTCGACACCTCAGAGAAGACAGAACTTCAAATAATACATTTCTGATACCTCACAAAAAAAAAAAAAAAAAAAAAAAAAGGAAAAACAACTAGATAGACAAAAAAAAAAAAGGTAGACATGAATAATCTTTCGCTTATAAAGTGATTATTAAGAGTCAGGCACCCAATTTCTGCACATGGATTCTAGCTAACCATACTTTGTTTCTAATTCTCTAGAAGGGCTTCACCTTACATGCTCATCACTGGAAACTGCTACTGGAGTAGCGAGGCATTACACAGCTATTTGTTAGGCTGTCTGACAAAGCACAATTCCTCTTCAAATCTTCTTAGTGTATGTAAAGCTTACTTAGAGCTTGGCCAAAATAGTGTAGACTTCTTCCCAATTGAAGCCTCTACTCTGATAACCAGGCATAAGGTCTTCAGTCAACTCTGATCGCGTCCATGTTCACACACCAAACAAATGTTCCACCATCAATGGCTTTATGGTTTTTTTCACTGAGTCATCTTGTGAAAATATAATAAAATATTGACAATAAGTCCTACAAATGCATGTGTGGGAAAGAAATGTCAAAGCCAAAGCACTATTCTTCCCAGAGCCTACAATGCCATTCATTATTAGAAAGGTATTATTGTCTATTCATGTGTAAACTTAAAATATAGTACAACTAGGCTGGAAAAGTAATGCCTACCTCTTCAGGAGTGCAAGACTGGATGAGAGTTCCTATTTAGGTATTGGAAACACCACAAGAAAGTGAGTAATCAACCTGTCCTGGATTTATAATGCCTAACAAGCAATTAAGTTGCTTACAAGATCTAAAAGTAGGCTTATGGCTTTGTTTTAGAGCAATGTGCCTGGCTTTTGCAGTCAGAAAATATTTCAAAATTTTAGTGATGTTATGGACTGCTAAATTAAGTAAAATCTGTGTACTATGTTACACTAGTTCCATTTTCGTATATCTAGACTGAAATCAAACATTTATAGTGCATAAATCAATGTACCAGACCAAAATAAAAAAGTCAAAGTAACTACTATCATTCAAAATATGTTCTCCTCAGAAAGCTTAGATTGATCTTCCAGTTTATGTACGAAGCATCTCATTTTATCATACAGGCTCTTAAATTTCAGACAGACCAAAAAAAAAATGAAACTGCTAAGTTTTTCCCTGAGCCCTCTGTACGGTAAGATATTTCAGCTGTGAATACAAAAAATTTTCTTCTAGGCTCTTCATTATCTGTATTATACCTAGCATAGGAGAACATGAAGTAGTGCAATTCAAGCTTATATCCATTTAATGATAAGCAGCATTGCTCCTGAGAAAGACTAACTGGTCAGATTTAATACAGATAAAAGTTAAAAAGAAAAAAAAATATGCTTAAAGTAGACCTTTATTGCATCCTTTAACTATAATTATGTCCAATTACCAAGTATCTATTGCTAAAAGAAAACGAAATAAAGTTCTACTTTACCATATAAGAAAATACCACTGAAATACTTTGCTCTCTAAAACACTGACAAAATTGGTTAGCAAATAACTTTTACCTCTACTTTCTGTCTCATGCATTCAACCTATAGAGAGTGAGTCATTCTTGCCTTAAAAGTCAAGTTTCTGGGACATGTCATGAGATCTGTGGGAAATGTTTTCAAGGGAATCTGGCATGTATACAACTAAAAGAGGGGCCTCTGTCCTGGAGAGAGAATGAATTTAATATTGCAGTTTAAATTTCTAGGTCAGGTATGTGAGCATACTCTGATTATCTGAATACTTGGAAACCCAGTTCTGTGTAAAGTTGAAGATAACATGCTTATCTAAGAAATCCCTTTTTTTGAGCAGGATTTTTTTCTTTCTGCTCTTTTCATAATGAGGCAAATTCTTCAAGGTGTAATAATTACTATCTGCAAAAATATATTCATATTTGCTTTATATTTGTCGGTAAATATTTCCTGCTGCAACTTTATTCACTCTACTATTTGTTCATTTGAATCATTTATCACACTACTCGCTCAAGACTGGTGACAGAGCCTTGCAATGCAAAAGAACTGAAAGGCACCAAAGGCATCTACAGCTTATGATGATTTGGAATAAACAGAGGAATTAAGTTCCCCATTGTATCATGATTTCAGCTAAACAACGATCTTCATGTCCTGACTCCATCCTTCACAAACTCAGTTAATACCAAAAGCAATAAGCCGCCCAAACGGCCTATTTTACTTAGTCATCCAAGTTGTGAGTTCCAGTGACGTGCAGCAGAAAGGACAATCGAGAGACTGAAATTAAATGGCCAGATATTGCTATGGATGCAATCCTTGTATGTTACTTATGTGCTCCTTGCTAGTCCAAAAGAGAGAGAGGGAAAAAATACTTCTCTGTAGAAAAGACAGACACCACTACTTGCTTAACCTGCTTAGTTCTACCTATAGCATCAAACAAAGAGAAAACCTTCACTGTGTATTTTCTACACCCCACAATAAAAAAAAAAAAAAAAAAAAAAAAGGTAAAATACAGTCTAGATGTATTTCAAGCACCTTGCCATAAAACGAGTCATGTATGTTATAAAACTAACAATGGTATACAAAAATAAAGGAGAAAAAAAACCAAAACCAAATAAAAGCAGCCTACCAAGGAGCTTATTTGTGAAAATTAGGAGACATTATGGGTAAGAAAAGAAGAAAGCTGTTTCTACTGCAAGAGTGACAGAGCATGTCTTTACTGACACGAAGGGATTCCTGAACTTAAAATCAGTATTCAATAGTGTTCTGCTATCATTCCCCACAGTCAATAGTTTACCCGCAGTTGATTTTCGATCTGTGTGCTGTTGAATTTTCTGTGTTAGACAGTACATTTTAGTAAAATATAATTATACATATGTGTGTGTGTCTGTATAAAACAGGTAAGAAGCACAATTACGGTATAATTTCAGAAGCCTCTAACAGCAATACTTCACTACAAAATAAAGTTTTTGTAGATATTCACAGTACAGTCATGATGCAAGAAGATAACATTATGAATAGATGGATTCACAAGTGAGCTGTTAACAACTGTTGCGGCCATCAGCATAAAAATCAGTTTTCATATTTATTAGTCATTTTAAATAAAAAGTGCACCCAAATCAAAATTTGAGGTTAATTAGCTTACAACCTATTAATTTCTATCTTCATATAAATTCCAAATTGAGAGAAGTATTTCTCAAAATGATTACTATAATGATATTACTGTGGATAAGTCACCATCCTACACTATTTAAAAACAGCTCCTTGTAGACATTTCTTCTGAGGTTATAACTAATGACTTATTGGTGTTTGAAAAGTAGATACATTATCATAAAGTGTTATAACACCTTAAAATATTATTATAATGTTGCAAAAAGTATTTACTTTTTCTTTTAATGCATATGATGTTAAAATAAAAATTTAAAAGTTTTTAAATATGCCACCTGAAAGCATAGCTTACACTTATAAAAACCGCGTCACCACAGTGTCCAAGTTTAATGCAAAGGCTGCCAGGTAAGACCAAAAACGTCCTTCCGATCCAGGAATATTTCAGTCTCAATACAAATTACTGGCAGGAAAACAGGAGGATCCTTAAGTTCCTAAACACAGCATGCCCACTCTGTCCATTCTCAGTCATATAATTGTTCTGATCACTGTTGTCATTTAGACAAAAATTTCCAGAAAAAACAAGGAAGCAGTGAAAACAAGGAGGCAAGGAGAAGAATAGGAGAGAACAATGTGCCCAAAAGTAATTAATTAGTTGTCACATTTTATTTAGGATACATCTAACCCTAATTAAGGTCTGCCAATCACAAGTATAGTTTAAAATGTTCTGGAAGTGAAAATCTAATCTCTATCTGTAGCCTTATTTCAGAGTCATCAGAATCTCTGTTGTTTTTTTTTTTCCAAAAATCTGATTTTGCATGGAAACTTACAAGGTTAGTGATCAGGCCTCTCCAAAATACGTGTACATGTTTTAATAAATATTATTTATTTAAAATTTTTAAAAGAAGACCAAAAAAACCCCAAAGTACAACCAATAAAAAAGTTTCAGAGATAAGTACAAGTAGTTAAATAAAATTGTTTCATTTCTCATAAAGGAATGTCTTACCAGAAAAATACATTTACCTTCTTATGGGGAAATAAAACCTGATAAAACCTCTACTAAGCCAAACTGAATTAAGAAAATGGTAGAATTTTATTACTATTTAGTTTTGAAAATACTAACTGTAGTATATATAATAAAATAGGTTTTGTTATTAATTGAAATTTTTCAAAAATATGCAGTATGTCAGAATTATCCTGAATATAAATTTATTATTTAAAAAAATAGCACAAAACCATTATGTTAACCTTTGCTTTTAATTATCTGTTCTTCCATATTAAAAGCTACAGCAACAATTCATTGGAGATAAAATTGGAGATAAAATTGGAGAGAAGCTTGAATAACACCAGAGGAAGGTTTCAAAAAGCAATTAATTACACTGAGCTTTGTTCACGTAGCACTCAATCGTCTACAGAGATTTTTATATTGCCTTCCTGACAAGGGAACAAGAGTGCTTTATACTAACTGAAATAATCATAGAATTGTTAAGGTTAGAAAACACCTCTAAGATCATCAAGTCCAACCGCCAACCCAACACCACCATGCCTACTAAACCATGTCCCAAAACCAGCTACCTTTTAAGAGCTTCTATCAAGACATGATAAAGACTTGACAAACGGATGGAAGACTAGGGATAAGTCAGCCTTTTTGCTTTCCTCATATATGGGTATATATTTTAAAGACTGCTCTTCCACATTACATCCATCTTTCTTGGGGGATGCTATTTCTAAAAATATAAAATCTCAGTGAGCACATTTCTATTTCCAAAGAGGATTAACCAGGAGAGAGATTACCATAGGAATGAGTAGTTAAAAATAAATCCATCTGCTGTTGATGGAGGAAAACAGGAGAACCTGGGGGTTGTTGTGACCCAAGTGCAGCACCCAGCACTTGGCCTTGTTAAACCTTATGCAATTGACCTTGGCCCATCGATCCAGCCTGTCCAGATCCTTAGGTAGAGCCTTCCTACCCTCAAGCAGATCAACACTACTGCACAACTTGGTGTCATCTGCAAACTTACTGAGGGCGCACTCGATCCCCTCATCCAGATCATCAATGAGGATGTTAAGCAAGACCAGCCCCAAAACTGAGCTCTGAGGGACACCACTTGTGACCAGCCAACAACTGGATTTAACACCATTCACCACAACTGTCTGGGCTCTGACATCCAGCCAGATTTTTACCAAGCGAGGAGTACACCTGTCCAAGCCATGAGCCACCAGCTTCTCTAGGAGAATGCCTTGGGAGATGGTATCAAAGGCTTTACTAAAGCCCAAGTAGATAACATCTACAGCCTTTCCCTCATCCACTAAGCGGGTCACCTAGTGAAGGGAGGGGGGGGGGAGAGCAAAAAAAAAAAAAAACAACAGACGGGGACGCAATTATATGCACTTTGGCAATAGTAGTGTCTGCTCCTTATTTCAAAGGAGAAATCAGCAGACAGCTTTTCATTCCTTGGGTAAACTCTTTAACAGCAGCACGATATTCCCTATAAAGTTCAATCAAGAGTGTGTCCCATATTTTAAAAGCTTTCTTCCTTCTGGAACATCCAGAAACACTATGTCAAAAATATACATGCTACCTTAAGTATGTAGAATTCGTCCACAAAAGACAGTGATGAGACATGGTGCAGTGTTACTGCACATGGCTTTTAAATATTTCTATTTGAAGGTAAAGAGTTACATTTGCATAATAGACTACTCACAGCAACATCATTGGAAGAAATTAATTATGCCCAACTCTACCAGAAACTCAAAGTACCTCTTCTTAAAAAGGCAAAGAAAATAATCTGTTTCTAGCACACAATCTGGCAAAACTGAAAATGAACAGGACCTCTAAAATTTCAGTTTGGAGTTCCTTACAGGGACATCCAGAATCACTGCACCATTGCATTTTCTTCAAGGTTTTAAGATGAAGGGTTTGTTTTTTCTGTTTATTTTGTAAGCATGTTAAAAACCATCTTTTTTTTTTTCTTTTTTTTTTTTTTTAAAAAAAAAAAATATTCCTCTCTCTTCAATCACTAGAGTGATTTTATTCTGGAGCTATTTTATTCTTATGTTTGTTTTTAACCACATCTGAATTCCGTTATTTTCTTTGTAAGCTAAAGTCCTAGCTCTTTTGGAAGCTGATGTTAATTCCTGTCCCTTTTTATTTCTTGCAGGATGATGCCAAAGTGGGTGCTTATTTGTTTTTGAATTAAACTGTGTTGTAAAGTTATTTTCTTAGGTAAATGTGCCAACAGGGCTTTAGTGCCTGAAGTCACAAAAGAATGCAGTTACTCTTAGTCATACAGATTGCTTATGCCATGGGTTGGGATCTATTTGTTTGGTTTTTGTTGTTTGGTGGTGTTGTGTTTTTCTTTTAAAATAATTACTAGGAAACCTAATAAAGTTGATTAAGAAATAGGTCCTATTTTTCAACTAAATCTTTATCCAGAATGATGTTGTTTGTCATATGTTGGTCCGATTAAGGGACTTCAGAATTTCAAGCAGTATTTTTTGGAAGGGCGGTATCCGTTTTCCTGTTATGTGGTACTTGGTGCATTCCAGATGTTTCGTGTTCACTCTAAGTCTTCTCAAATTAACTTCAAAGAGAGACCTGAAAGGTAATGCATTTCTTTGTAGCCATATTACTGTTTGCTTGCTTGAATTATTGTGTTGTGTTGTATTTGACAGATAAATTACCCCTTGTCATTAGTTATGACAAACTCTTATAATTTATGCTCTATTGTCATTCTGCTAATATTCCAGACAGATGTACAAGATTTTATGAAGCTATACACCAGGTGCTGTATAAAGGGAAATTAAAGTTTTTATTATTTCTTCCATCTCATCTTTTGTACAACTTGAGGTTTTAAACAGAAATAAGAAATTGTCTTTACAAACATTTTATCCCACTGTGCCCTGTACTTACTTTCTCCCTAATATGATCATAATTTAAAAAAATGACCAGCACATGGCTTTGGTTTTCCACTTAACAGATCTCTATTGTCCTACAAAAATGTATTTGTCAATGGGAGTGTCTAGCTAGTCAACATATATATCAACATACTAAAGTTTTAAACAGGGACATATTACTCCTCCTTGCAACATCAAAAGCTTGCCATGGGCAGAATCACAACTCATGTGCAGGATATCTCCTTAAAGATTAGGCTTACATGAGATATTTTTAAATATCTGAAAGAAAATTATTTATCAAAAGAGCTTCTGAAAGCTATCAAAGATTATAATCCTCTTTAATAAAAGAGCTATTAATTTTGCCATTATTAATTCCAGAATTACCATTACTTAATTATTAACAAGTAATCTTAAAAAGCTTTGAAATTTAAATGTAATATAAAATTACAATGAATTAATGACCATAAGGAAAACTTGTTCTCTGCTATTTTTTTTCCTTCGTTAAACAAATATTTTAAAAAACTAAGTTTGAATTTAACATGGGCAGTTCAGTTTTCACCTAAAATCACTGAAGTTGCTTGGCACTTTCTATTAACAATTCAGACATTTCCTTCTGGTTTACAACATAACCAATACCCATTGAAATTCACTAGATGAATTAAAGACAACAGAAAAAAAAATGGAGTGACATGTTAACATAAAACTTTTTACCTATGAAATAAAGGCAAGCTACATGTAGACTGACACGTTCAGCCAAGAGGAAAGCACATAACACAGTTCTATCTCCAACTTTAAAATGTGCAATATGACAAAAAAATTTCCCTGAGCCGTAGTTTAATTTGAAGCTAATCAGTACTGGAGTGACAGTCAAAATAATCTATTTCACAAATCTAACCCATAAATACATGCAGAGGAGAACCGATCTAGAGAGATCAAAACTGAACTGAAACTGGCTGGCCAGCACACTCTAGTCAACTCATTTTTATCACAAGCAATCCAGGAATTATAATGGTATGGCAGGATTATTTTCCAATGCAGGTTCCTCTGGTTTTCAAACATTCATCAAGAAAGCAAAACAATGCAAAGACATTACATCCAATGTGCAGTGAAAAAACTTGATTCTGAACCATGAATATATGAGTCTGAAATCCAGATGCATTCAATTATGACATTTATACACACACATCACAAAAAAAACCCCTGATATTCATGGCATTTTCTTACATATGGGTAAAATATCTAGTAGCAAAGAATTGCTTAATTAAGAATCCTAGCTATGCTAACTATATTCACAACTACACCTATGAACATCATATTAAGAAAATCCTGGAGATTCACATTTATTATTAACCACAATATAAGAGAAAAATAGGTATAAAAATGTTTATAAACACAATTAAACATATATACATGGAGCAACTTTATCCTCATAAGCATTATATGATTTAAGAAGCTAAGACTGGTTTTAATGATCACCATGACTAGATGCCATCTGATGCTTTTCACAAGCTATAGAGATTACAGATAATAGTAGTGTCTAAAAAATGCTGAAAAGACTAATAAAGTAGGAGCATCATTAACTAAAGGAGAATTCTTTGCTTACCATAAAACAGTGGATAGAAAAATCCAACTCCAACACGTGCAAAGCTGGTTAGCATTTGTGCAGAAATACATATATTTTATCCTACCACACCTCATATGGAATTGTTTTCAGATTAATGCTGCTTAATCGGTGGCCTGGAAGATAACAAAGCACTACATATCGTGCTAACATTTGAGGC
>JMFS01135495.1:0-15974 GCA_000699545.1 Podiceps cristatus | reverse complement strand
GTACGGACCCCTGAGGGACACCACTTGTCAGTGGGACACCGCTCATCACATATTTAGGATGAGAGGAAATGTCTTCAAGTTGCAGCAGGGGAGGTTTAGACTGGATATTAGGAAAAATTTCTTTACTGAGTGGTGAGGCATTGGAATGGGCTGCCCAGGGAGATGGTGGAGTCACCCTCACTGGAGGTATTTAAGGAACGTGTGGATGAGGCATTGTGGGACATGGTTTAATGGGCATAGTGGTGTTGGTTGATGGTTGGACTTGATGATCTTACAGGTCCTTTCCAACCTTAGTGATTCTGTGATTCTGTAATTTAGCCCAACGGTATCTCAAACTGGTCTCCATCTGGACATCGAGCTGTTGACCACTCGATGGGTGCAACCATCCAGCCAATTCCTTATCCAGCGAACAGTCCACCCATCAAATCCATGGCTCTCCAATTTAGAGAGAAGGATGTCATGGGGAACCATGTCAAAGGCTTTGCAGAAGTCCAGATAGATGACGTCCAATGGTTTTCCCTTGTCCACTGTGGTTGTCACATCATCATAGACTGTTCTCAGTCTGGATTTTAACAATGTTTCTTCAGATAAAATTCAGGTGGCATTACATATCAGTGGCCACATTTACAATTTTTTGGCTTTTGGAAATGGTTTAGGGTATTGTGTGCTGTTTGGTACTTTTTAAACTGTATTTTAAAATATCATATTAAAAAAGTCTACATATGTGATTTTGAAGAAAATGATTAACATGACCTTTTGTCCTATTTTTTTAACTCAGTATTTTAGGAAAATATCTAATTGGCTATGATAGGTCATAAATACATTGTGAAAAATATCTATTTATAAGTGAGATTTCCAGCTTTGAAAATTGTTTAGATTACATGTTTCTTTTGTGATTAGTTTGCATCCAGTGTCCCTCCCAGATAAATATAAGAACAAATTTAAGCTCATCTTTGTCACAGACTACATGCTTTTGTGACATGACCTAGTGAAATCCTCTTTACTGGTATATACTGAACACAAGACTGAGGGGGGCTGGACACGATGGTGATAAGGGTGGGAGAGGGTGGGGGAAGTTCTGCAGCAGCAGGTTTCTCCACCGATATGGGACGGGGATTGTTCTGTGCTAAGGGGAGTCCATCACCCACACTTCCCACCCCGCCTCAGACAGTGAAGCTGCTGATTAATGCAATCTTTTCCCTCTACTTTAGATGTTGGAGTCTGAACTTTGAGTTTCTTTGCAGAAGACAAGGGAAGCCCGGAGTGTGCTGTCACCCCATACATGCCTGAGCACCAAGCCCAGGGGCACCTCAGCACCCATCTTTGTGGTTGGTTGTCACCAGATGACCTTGTTCACCAGCACAACTAATGCTTGGGACCATTCTGGAAAGGTCTGAGCAGCCTGACATGGGCTGGCTACGCAACTGGGTGACTGTCAGTCAAGCTTGCATGAAGTTTTACAGCAAAATGAGGAGATAGCTCACTCTGTCTTGATTAAACTGCCTCATATTTTGCTTTCAGAGTCCTCAAGGCAATGAGAACAAGCTGGACAAAGGCCAATTGGTCTTTTTTTTTTTTTTTTTTTTTCAGAAAGAAAATAATGGGAAATACACAGTTTAATTCACTTTTGTTTGAGAGAGATGTTTCTTCCACTTTGTTGTTGTTGCTACAAGACCAAAGCTGTAATTCTCTTGAAATCCGGAGCATGCCCCCAGAGAAGAATTAGCACAATGGTTTAGTTTTATGTAACATTCCCAATACCCAGTGACTGAGCGCTTTAGAAAAGAATAAACAAAATGAAGTAAGCTGTTTGTTCAGCATGTTCCAACACTCGTCCATCTGCCTCCCTTTGTACTCATAGTCCCTCAGCCACAACTTTTCTTATCTGCTACTGTCAAAAATATGACTCATTTTTCACATAATAGACTGGGGGAAAAGTAGAGAAGTTTTTATACATAATAAAGCTTTCTCTTGCCCAGGATCTCCTGTATCAGCTCTTATTTTACTTCTCATTAAAAAGAATGACACAATGAAAATGTACTTTTTCTAGCCCTTGTTAGCTGCAGTGTCTACACCACAATTAGCTCTGCTTGACTCTTCACAGAACCAGGCAAATGAAGCTTTGGTATAGCTAATTTTAGGACAAGGAATTTGTCAAATTCCCAGGCCACAAGGGGACTAAGTGTTAGGACAGTTTATACAATTAGTGAATTTGGTGAATGGAAGGAAGTCTCCTCCCCTCTACCCAGCCATCTTATAAGCTCAGCTAACATGCTTTCACGGCTGCAAAGCAGACGCCCCTCCAAAGTGGGGACACTGGCCAAAATGTCTGCCCATGCGGCTCTGTCAGGTTTTGAATCTGTGTTATATCACCATAAAAAAAAATATGTATCCCCAAGCAGATGAAGTGGTTCCCATGGCAAGGGTCTGTGTACTCTGCCCTACTGGTGACACCTTCAGTAACCATCCCCTTTCCACGGTGTCGTGCTAGCAACAAGGATGATACTGAATTCCCAGGTTAAGGCTGTGTTTTCCTAGCACAGGGCTCCCTGCTCTTGCTTTCCACATGCCAGACTGATTTTAACAACACCTTGCCCGGCTGATAGACAGGAGGCAAAACACGCAGCAGGCTGTCAGCAGATTTCCATTTCAGATGAAATCTCACAGGTTTTTTCAGACAAATCTCACGCTTCCCCAGAATGAGACCCTCATAGGCATCAGACAAGGAGGAATCCCTCATGTGCTAGACCAATTTCCTTACAATGAGAACATCACTTCCCAAGCAGATGGGGAGAGAGAGCCAGCAAACGCAGAGGTCCCCTCCCAAGTCTGCTGGAACTCCTGACCCACATGTGAGGTGTATGTGGCATCGTGCTGGGGTGAGGAAGGCTCTTAGCAGTGTAAATGATCTCCAGTCAGCTGGAGGATGCCTCTGACCAGCAAACTGATCTTTTGCGTGTCTCAGTGCTGAGAAATGTAATTTTTCTTAGTTGCCACAATCACTAGTGCCCATCCACAGGACAGGAGTAGGACTGCAGCCCATCACATCTGATGGAGATGCTCATAAATTTTGCCAGGTTATTTTGTGATGCTTAAGTTATTACAAAAAGTCACAGGCTTATGTAAAGAGGAAACAAGATAAAGTTAATACGCTTTAAAATCAAGGCACCTATTTACTTTTTGTATCTTAACATGACTTGATAGAACTACATGATGCAGTCTCTAAAAAACTTCACTTTGAGGAAAGCTCCAAAGAACACCACCTTTAATATGTCTTTTGCACTTTATTTGCTCTATTCTACACTTTAATTTCCTAGGCATCTCTTAAGTGCATTGAGTAGGATAGTAACAATGATTCCTATGAGCTAGCTAAATTACTTCCAGCAAATTTATATCAGCACTTATATTGTATTAGCATCATTATGTTATAATTTAAACCTTTCATTTCACCACTAATCAAAGGCAATTCTAGCAAATAACCTAAATGTTCTAATTTAACAATAGTATCATGTCTTACTTTCTTTTTTAATAATCAAGCATGGTCACTATAACCTCTGTAGGTAATAGTTTCTACATATCAGTATAGCAGCCCCATTCCATTTTGTCAAGCAAACTTCCTAGGTCTAAGTATCCTCTGCTTGCATCCTGCAGAGCTTAAATACATCTGTAGGGTCAGCAGCATTATGTACGATATCCTCCAGATACATCCCTAGAAAACTCCACTTCCTTTTGACAGGTAATCCTGAAAACATCTGCCAGTGTGAGCAAGTAGGCGTTGAGAACTGCATGCTCCCACTTTAGGGATGTTTTCTGGTTTTTGTTTTTCATCTCTCTAGTGCACAGATCCATCACGCGTACTGCTGAAACATATTAGAACTGGAATTGCAAGACTAAAATGCTAAAATTAGGCAAAAGCTGAAAGCACAGTTTTACTATGTTACGAGTTTGCAAACAGACGTTAGAGGCTCTTTTCTGTTTGATATGGCAAACTTGTTATAGTAAAGCTAACACAGTATTTTAAACTGAAAGCTTGCTTTGTTTCAGAATAAGAAACCTTAGCCACAGCTAGGACTCACATCTATAAAGATACCATCCAAACTATGTTTGACTGTTTCTTGAGATACAATACAAAATAGGCCAGGCCATAGCCATAGAAACATGAACATTTTGCTTCCCTTTATGCAACTATTCAATCAAAGGAAAAAAATGGAACTCATGATGAAGAGCTGGCCAATATTCATCAAAACACTGTTGGGTGACCATCAGGTCATACTTGTGCTCACCAGCAACATGAGAGACCATAGCTGCAAAGCAGCCACTGCCTTGGTAGTGTACAATGGTAGTCATATTTAAGTTATGCAGAGTGATAAGCTATACAACAAGAATTAGACTTGCATCTCGGTCTTTTGTGTGTGCCTGGGAAAAAGCTTTCTTCTGTCAGAGATGAAAATATAAGAGCCGATATATCCAATATACTGCTGTCAGTTAAAAAAAAAAAAAAAAAATCTTTATCCTGAAGGCCAGGTTTTGGAAGATCAAACCGACAGATGTACAGACACATTCTTCACATCTTTGCAAGACAAAATCAGATGCCAAGAAAGGTCACATGAAATCATTTAAAATGCTCACTTTGCCTGGCACCCTGCCTGTGGCAGGGACCAATCAAGGACACCTATGGGGCAGTTCAATAAAAAGTCAAGTATGTAGTGATCTTTCCCCAGAATAGTCTTTCAGTTGTCAACAATCTTGCTTAGGAGAACTGAATGGAGATTTAATAACCCTTGATGAGTTTTTCTTCAATGAATTTGCCCATGCCATCTTTTGGCAACTACAACAGCTTGCACAAAAGAGTTCCTTTGCAGAAGTAGGTGTCACAGAAAATATTTGCTGCAGAATTAGATCGTGTACAATAGACATATGTACATATGTGTAGTTGCAAGTACTGCAACTACGATAGCTGACTGGCTCCAGGTGATGAATGTTGTTCTTGTGTCGGTCACCCTGCCAAGCTCTGGAGGTTTTTTTACTGAATGGACAGAAACTGCTGCAAACCACATTACAATCAACAAACTCCATTTGACTCGTCCCTAATACGATGGTGATGAGAATCAATTTCTTTTATGCTTTCTCTGGTGTCTGTTAGTAAATAAGACTAAGCTGCACTAGAGTCAGCTGAATTTTTATTCATTATGTTACTCTTATTTCCCTGTATCCAGGGCTGGCACTGTGAATTAATGTAAATCATTCCTCTAGCATACTGTTACATTTTGAGGTGTTATAGTCACATCCTCCTCTCCCCCCACCTCCCAAATGTTAATTTTCTATCTAAGATACATACCTGTCAGTTCTCATCTCACAGGCAGGCTGAATGCCTTCTGATGTGTGCTTGAAAATGATTTTGTGCAACATGAGAAATATTGCAGTGTTAGGTGAATATTAACACAAAAGTTCTTGGTTTTGAGGACTCTCTTCTCTTAAGCAAGGTGATAAGCTTTCAAGGTTTTCTAACAAAGTAGTGAGGTAGATTAGTAACTTTTACCTGAGAATATTTTTAATATATTTTCTACTTACTAATTTTGATGCATAAGAGAATTACCCTTTAAAGTCTTTACACTTTAAAGATTCTTCACAGTGAACAGTAGCAGTTACTTTCTAAGGAAAGATCTATTTTCTTTTTAATCAAAACTATTAATGAAGTTGTGATATCTGTCTGTCCTCCTCAGTCTATTGTGTAAGAGATATTCATGATAGTTTTTGATGAAGAATTTTTTTTCAAAAAGTTTCTTTCAAATCAATTTTGTCCTCATTCTGTATTTGGGGAGTGCAGTTCTCTTTTTCCTTTCTTTTTACTGCATAACATAAGGGACTTAAAATTTGAAGTTTTAACTTCATAGAGATGTTGATGTCATGGTGTTATCTTAGAGTATCTCAAAAATTGGTAACCTGGCCAAATGGTTAATGCGGAGGTGGTTGTAACCTAGAGTTGGAAGTTGCATAGTGGTTAGTCAGGTTAGGTCAAATGCTTAGTTTTGTCCAGACTGATAATTAAATCAGTGTGCTTTTTTTCCTGATGTCAGTCATCATTTGTATCATTTTATTAAACTGAGCCAACAGAAATTCTTGAAGGAGAATAGGATGGATCTGAATGCCATAAAAAGACCATTTGCCATGTTGTTTATCAGCCACTCAATGTCAATAGTCAGAACAATAAAAAAAGTCACAATGGTGGGATTCAAGCTCCCTAAGCTTATATATGAACAGAAAATCAGGCCATAATTCAACTTTCCATGTATCTATGGTGTATCTATAGCACCATCTTTCAAGGAATACTAAGCCACCCTGTGACATCCTTGAGTACAGTGTGTGGTTTTGGGCACTGCAGTATAAAAAGGATAAAGCTACAGGAGAGTGTCCAGAGGAGAGCCACAAAGTTGGTGAAGGGTTTAGAGAGGAAGCCATATGAGGAACAGCTGAAGTCACTCGGTCTGTTCAGCCTAAGGAGGAGGAGACTGAAGGGAGACCTCATCGCGGTCCACAGCTTCCTCACAAGGGGAGGAGGAGGAGCAGAAGCTGGTCTCTTCTTTCTGGCGACCAATGATGGGACCAGGGGGAATGGCAGGAAGATGCGCCAGGGGAAGTTTAGGTTGGATATTAGGAAAAGGTTCTTCACCCAGAGCACTGAAACAGGCTCCCCAGGGAAGCAGTCACGGTGCCAAGCCTGACAATATTCAAGAAGCATTTGGACAACGCCCTCAGGCACACGGTGTGAATCTTGGGGTTGTCCTATGCAGGGACAGGAGTTGGACTCGATGATCCTTGTGGGTCCCTTCCAACTCAGGACATTCTATGATATGTACATTAGAACTATCTGCATGAAAATCATGACCTTGCATCTTATTTTTTGAACCTGCTACCTGCTCAGTTTCTTACTCCTTACTTCTTGTATTGAAAAAGGGCAGGAAAAAACAGTTTCTTCCTACATACGAAGAAAAGGTTGGCTGATTCAGAATGAGGGTATACCTAGAGCAGCATCCTATGCTCAACAGAGGCTGACAGAGAAGTGTAGGAACAAAGCAAACTTACACGGTACTTCCCCCTAGTATTCTCCCACAGTACAACTATTTTTAGCAGAGAGAATTTCTTTTGTTTATTCTGAATCTGGCTCCCACAGACTTCATTTGATGTCCCCTCAATCCAATATAGAAAAAAAAAGTGGTGTATTTAGAAGACAACATACAGCTTTCTGGCATTACCATGGGTGAAAGGTTTCCTTTTATTTCCAAACTTGATGCGACTACAGTCAATCTGTATTTACCCTTTCCAGGCCACACGTGGTTTCGTAAACTTTTGCCATATCCCTGTGTCCTCTCTCTCTGCCAGGCTGAAGAGTCCCAGCCTACGCACTCATTCCGTGTGTGGAAGCTGGGTTGCACATCTTGGTCATTTTTAACCCTAAACCTTATCCAATTTAATATCCAGTGAGCAGAGGATCTCAATGCTGCATAGAATGTTAAAAACACTGGTGCATTACAGATTTACACAGTGGTATAGTAACATGGGGGGGGGGTTTTGTCCGCTCCTGAACATTAAGCTGAGGTCTTTGTAGAATGAGCTCTCATTTTTGAGAGAGAGCTGTCAGCTCAGAGTCCTCCCATCTTATGTATAAAGGTAAAAATGCTGGACAAGGAGGTTTCTGACATGCATCATTTTCCATCTGTCTCTACCAAATTTCATGTGTCATTTAATTGCTCTGTTATTCATACTCACACGGTGCTTTTGCAGTTCTTGAAAATCAACCCTCATCTTTGCTATTCTGCTGAATAGAAAAGTATTCTGCGTATCATCTTCAAATTTTATCTCCTTACTTTTTACCTTATTTTCCAGATTATTTAATTATGTGGAACAATAGTCCCAGCAAAGACCTCTGAAACACACTGATAGCAACCTCTTTTCACTCTAAAAATTGATCATTTGCTTCTATCCTCTCTCTCCTGATTGTTCACACAAGGATCTTTCCTTCTATCCAATAGCTGCCCAGTTGCTTTAAAGATCTGTTTAGATTTAGATTCTTTAATATCTTTGAACATCGCCAGGCATGCTGAATCCAGATATCTTTATTCTTGTGATTTTTCATTCAGAGGACTCCAGTATATTTGTGTGACACCATCTCCCATTGTAAAAGTTCTTCCTCACTATAAAAAAGTTCTTTCTCACTACAAAAAAGTTCTTCCTCACTAGGTCTGGTTTACACCTCTATTCCACTAGTTTTCAATGGTTCTTTAGTGGCATTACTAGTAATTTGCCTAGTACACATGCTAGGTTTCTGAATTAGTGGGTTTCACATTAGTGGTTTTTTACATTAACTATCTTCCATTCCTTTGGTACTAAGATAGCTGTAAGTGCAAAGTTATACATTACGGTCAGAACTCCAGAGATTTCTACCCAGAGCTCCTTTGGAGTACTTTGGATAAAGACCATCAAGTGATGGTGACTCATTAATGTTAATTCTGTCTGTTTGTTCCAAGGCATTTTTAATTAAAATTGAGACATGTCCACTCGTAAATCCTCTGCAAGAAGGGCTATACAGGCTCTTCCTCAGCGGACAGATCCAAAAAGTACAAATACATTTGTTTTATCTGTCTGTGGCTTTTTCTTCCCTGCATCTTTCACACTTTGATCGTTGAGCTACCCTAACAATCCCCTGACAGACTTCCTGCCCCTGATGCTGGTTTAGGATTTATTAATATTTTTTAGTGAATAATTTCCTGGATTATTTGAAGGGGGGAGGGGGGCAGTTAGGAGGCATTTTTTTGGCCTGCCTTGCTACATTTTTGCGCTTAATTACAGCTTACAGATCTTTCCATTCACCCTATTTGGTCAGAACTTCAGCTGTTCAAAGGAAGCCTCCTTGTTTTTAATAGCATTCCTTTCAATGATGTTTATCTGTTCTGCTTTCCTTCTGTGCTTTCTCAAATCTTTTCCAATTAGCAGAAAGCATTTGTTTTGCTTCTCCACTATGGCACCCTTAACTGGTCCCAAAGTTGTGTGCAGAGATTCAGTGCCCTTGTAAACATCTTCTTAATAAACGTCCTCACTTTTGTATAGTTCCCCTTTTTAAAATTGATGTAAGGGTGTTTTACTTGGTTCTTTGGGCTTTCTTGCTTCTTTTGATCCTGAAAATGTAAATCCAAGTGCATCATGGTCACAATTACAAAATGTCTCTTCCACAGTAACAGTCATTATATGGAAATACTGTTCCTTCATGAAGTCCTGGGCAACCTGCTACCGCTGACCCTGTCTCAAGCAGAGGGACTGGACTAGACAATATCCAGAGGTGTTTGTCAGCCACAACTGCTCTGTGATTTTATAATGTAGTATTATGTAATAGCACTAATATACTAGACAAATAGTGCAATACAATTATAATCATACTCATAACATGATCATGTAATATTGCATGCTAATACTATATTTTTCCTTCATAAACCTGGATTTCAATCCACAAAGATTCCATGTTCCTTTGTGAACACTTAGTTAACATGATTAAAGTTTTCTGTATCATGGAGCAGATCTCCTCCATCAGCATGGGCCTCCTCATCTTTCAAGAACACTTTGCATCCTGTATAATCATGAGTTCCATCAGGTTTCTGATATACCTATAATATCCTCATTGAAATATTCCGCTGTAGATTCTCCCATTTCCCAGAATTCAGCTGTTCTTCCACATTTCCTGCAGCACTCACCAGAGTGAAGCAGAGGAGGAGAACCACTTCCCTTGACCTTCTGGCCACACTTCTCTTGATGCAGCCCAAGATACAGTTGGCCTTCTGGGCTGCCAGCGCACATTGCTGGCTCGTGTCCAGCTTTTCGCGCATCAGTACCCCCAAGTCCCTCTCAGCAGGGCTGCTCTCAATCCTTCCCCCCCCCAGCCTGTATTGATACTGGGGGTTGCTCCGACCCCGGTTCAGGACCTTGCACTTAGCCTTGTTGCCCCTCAGGCGGTTCCCCCAGGCCCACCTCTCCAGCCTGTCCAGGTCCCTCTGGATGGCATCCCATCCCTCAGACGTGGCCACTGCACCACTCAGCTTGGTGTCATCTGCAAACTTGCTGAGGGTGCACAGAAGCTGATTCAGATGCATTTTGAGGTTCACCTGGCAAGGAAGTCACTGCTATGAGCTCAGCTATTTATATGGATCATGATCAAACTGACCACTACTACAGCTTTTCCTCCCTACAGCAGGTATCTCTGCCTCCAGAGGGTTAAATCATAGAATCGTAGAATCATAGAATTGTCAAGGTTGGAAAAGACCCTTAAGGTCATCGAGTCCAACCGTTAACCCATCACTGCCAAGTCCATCTATACCATGCCCTCAAGCACCACATCAGTCTGTTCTTTAAATACCTTCAGGGGTGGAGACTCAACCACTTCCCTGGGCAGCGTGTTCCAATGCCTGACCACCCTTTCGGTGAACTTTATGCAAGCAGCCTAATTCTGAGATATATGACCTGGGGGAGGGAAGTGGGGGAAGGCAGCTACTTCCTTCTGATTAGGAAGGGAAATGCAACGTTAGGGCACCCCTGGAAGAAGATTCGACTTCTTGTGGTTTCCACCTTAAGATAGAAATATTTTGGTATTAAGTTATGCCTGAAGGATTTATTTAAGGACTTAATAAAGGACTTAATTCCTTAACTTAAAGACCAGGAGATTAAATTTAACCTGAAAAATATATGTCTGACACAGGAGGATCTGTTTTCATAGAAGCACTAACAGGCCACACCTGATCCATGCTGGAAATGAAATGCCTTCCCCAGTGAGGTTAGAACTCCATTGGAAAAAAGAAAGATAGCCACATGGAAAATTTAAGAGAGAAGATTTCTGAAAGGCTGCAAGGAGTCTTCATGAAGCACAGGAAGAGGCAGAAGGAATCAAGGGAAAAGGGTGGATTTTTTTTTTTTTAAATACCACAAGAAGATTAATTCAGACATGTTTAGTGCTTGTCAAGCTGTAACTAGAAGGGCACAGGAGGTAGGCAGAGATCTCTTCCAGTGGCATCACTAATCAATAAAGACAGGCTGAACAGCAATGCACACAGATCAACACTAAGACAGAGATGAGGAATTCTCTTGTAAGAATTATGGTTTATTCATAGCAATGAAGCCCATTTATGTTTGGAAAAGTATTAATAAAATGTAAACAGCAATATAAAGAGGTGGACTGCTGCTAACACAGCTATGAAATAACATTGAGATTTCAAATGCTTGTTTCTTCTCCAGGGCCTAGGCTAGTAAAGCTGGGCTTGGTGAAACCTTGGATACTATCATTCAAAATAGTCTTGGGAGAGAATGAGGCTTGTGGTGCCCAAATTAATTCAGGAGGAGGAGTCAGGTCCTTTGAAGATTGTCTTGGGTTTGAGCATCTGATTGCTGCCCTTGGGAGGACAAGACCCAAGGCATGTAAATTGCTGTAGGTGAACTATTAATCAAGGAGCAAAGGAAAAAGTGGGTTTGAATGACTTCATTCAGCTGCGGGAAGGAAGTCTACAACAGGTAGAGAGAAGCAAGAAAATAGCAGCTAGGCAGAGGCTAGCAGGGAAGGAGAAAGGAGGTCCTGACAAAACATGATGATCAGTGTGGAGAGAAGCAAAGACAGAGTCTTTGGAGAGGTAAGGAAATGGTCCCCTCCTGTTGACTCCACCATGTGCTGGAGGTTGTTGTTGGCTCCTGGCTGGCAGGGGAGGCACATGGAAACTGGACAGGACTGGGTAAACTGGGGGAATTCAGTGAGAAATCTTCAGCTTCTGAGACAGGGGAAGACTGGCAACAGGATCATCAGAGTACTGTGCCCCTTCAGGGGGCCCCATCCCTGGGATCTTCTCAAATGCAGGGACGAGGAGGTTCTGACAGCAATTACCAATGGCTCTGTGGATTTAAGAAGTGAGATGAGTACTAAGCACTAGTAGTATTTACAGTAGAAAAAAAATGTAAAACTTAGGTGTCATTTACTGGAAAAAAAAATGGGAAATCTGACAGAGATTACTGGGGAGAGAGTTTATAAAACAGCTATTTTAAGAAATACTGGCTACAATTATGACAGTTCAATAATGCATGCCCAGAGATGTTCTCAGACACCAGGAATGTTCACAGATGGTCTACACTGTTAAATGGTTAAAGCAACCTGGTACTGGGAGTGCCAACCTGTGCTCTCCCGATGAACACGCATGATTTGGAAGTTACAAGGGTCATTGCAATAGGTCTTTCGGAAAAGACAGAGGGTCAGAAAGATTGAAAGGGTCAAAGTTTGGTGATATGGACCTGGGCTGTTCCATTCAATGTGAGGGAATGGTTCAGCACACTTGTTACTGGTATAGCTGTAGCCATGGGAATTGCAATAGATTCAGGAAATGAGCTGAAGAATAGGAATGACTAAAACCTATTATAGTAGTCTCCTCTGGTAATTCAAAGGTTCAGGACAAAAGTTGAAGCACGATCTGGTTGGTAAACAGCATATTTCTGAGTAAATAAAAACTGAGATTATGAGAAAATAGACAGATCTGAATTGAGGGAAAGTTTCCTTGGCCACAAAAACAATTTAGGGTGGCTTCTGGAACAGGGAAAAGATATTGAAAAATATACTAACAATTGCCTACAAAGTGAATGCACCAACACTAATTGCAAGGAATCAAGCATTCCTATTTTTAGTATAAATATCTTGTCCAAGGAATAGATTTCAAAGTGATTTTGCAAAACCACTGACACTTTGGTAGGGCATACATGTTGATTCAGCTGTAGCATGGGCTGAAACATTTCCTTTTAAAGGCAGAAAAGAGAAAAACTATGTGGAGATGTCTAGGAGAAGAGAGACTCTGATGAAGGAGTTGCTTTTGTGGGAGACATTGTAATTGTACCTCAAATCAAAGGTGATGACTGCATTAGCCAGTGTGTCCCTACTCCCTTTTACTCTCAATGCAGTGAATGTGTGGAGGGCACCATCAGGGCTATGACCTCGGTTGATTCCATTGCAGCAGAGAAAACAATATCGTAATACCAACAGACAATATTTCAGTTAATATAAAGGGTGCTTGTTTATACTTTGTTTCTGGTGATGCACAAACACTTGCCTGTTGGCACAGGGTGGTGCTTGGAGTCTAGTTAAAGAATGATTTGCCTGAGCCAAGGCTACCTACACTAAACCAAATCTTTATCTACTGAAATCCACCTGGATGTTTTTTGTTTGAAGGCTGGTTGTCCTTAGCAACTTATTAGCAAAAGTAACAAAAAGCCTTCAGGAAACGGCTTAATGACTTTGATCTAAGCAATCAGAAAACTAAAACTCTACAGATGTCTAGTGTATGCATGGCCAAATAGGAAAGGTTCTCTTTTTAAGGCAAAATTACTTAACCTATGCAGTAACAGAGGTTCTTTGAAGTGAATCAATATGCATTCATTTCTGGTACCCAAGAACATCATGGCCTCGCCAGTAAGAAAATCATGAAACTGAACAAAAGGTAAGGTCATGAATTTTGAAATAAGTTTGGGCTGTTGTCTCCTTATGATCATATGCCAGAAGAAAGTAATGTTTGAGGCACTTCATAGAGCTTGCCTTTCCAGTCTACTGGTGGAAGGAACTTCTACTAAGCAGTCATCTTCATAAAGGTATAGAAAACAAGTCAGGAAAATATAAAGAAATAGCTAATATATATCTATTAAGGGAAGTATCTAGAAGAGTTTTCACTTAGAGCACTTCCTTCCCACACTCTGGCATACTGGGAACAGCACTGCCCAGCTAAAGTGTCCAGCGAAATGAAGACTGCAAAATACAAAAGTGTTAGTTAAAGAAAAGAAACACTGATTTCCAAATGTAGGTTTTTTTCTTTTTAAATGTATGTGTTTCTGGTTATTAACTATGGGTAAATTATATGGCACCTTAAATGGTCCCTCCAGTACCATTCTATTGCAAGTAATTGTTATACTGTACCCAGCACGTCCGCTCCCAAGCCATCACAGCAAGTCTTGAGGACAATGTCACAAAGGTTCGTTACATGTTTGCTCTCTCTCCTTGCCAGGTGCTAATGAAGAGTGATGGCCTTTGCTGGTTTTATTGTGGGTGAGAGATTGTATGTCAAGGATGATCTGAGAGGTGACAGGTCCCTGTCTGTCAGAAGGGACAGAGATTTCACGCCAGTAGTTTCTACTAGTGTCAGAGAGGAGCCCAGGAGTGCAGAAGCCCCCTGAACTGAGCAGCCTAGCAGAGCTGGAGTGCTCCAGAGAAACTAGACTCTGGCAGCTCAGTTTTAAAAGGCTGAAAATATGGATGGTGGACTTCTTAATACAGTGCTCCTTATATTTCAGGTCTCCAGTTCAATGATATCTCCCTGTAGACAGAGAAAAAAAATCTGAAAAACAAGTCTCCACGGATGGTGGACTTCTTAATACAGTGCTCCTTACATTTCAGGTCTCCAGTTCAAAGATATCTCCATGTAGACAGGGAAAAAAATCTGAAAAACAAGTCTCCATGTTGATTTGAGCAAAGAACTGGAAGCAAGGTTATGATTTCAGGAGATGCATTTTGGTGTATCTGCAGTTTATGAAACAGCAAAATAAACATAAGCAGAGACTCCACTAAGAAGAACTTCAACACCCTCTACAGGAAACAGAAGTGAAAAAGAAAATAACATAATTGCAGTTAATTCTGATGAATTGAACAGGCAGACTAAAATGATTTTGGATTACTCAGATAGTCCTGAGAACTCTCATTTTCCTGACCTGGTCAATAAGTTACATGTTCTGTTTTTGTCTCAGAAAAGATGTTGACTTAAAGACTACAAACCTTCCTCACCTTTCCACTTGCCATTGCATATTTCTTCTTCCCCTGTTTTAAGAGTGGATTGTTACCATTATGCAGTTTCTGAAGAACTTTGTAAGGTCAATGTTTGAAAGTAAATTTAGTCGAAACTGCCCATGCTATATCTAAAAGTCAAGTGTGCCTCCCTTTGAGCACCTACTAACATCATTGACAAAGAGTAGGTACAGCTTCTGAGTAAAATTCTAATCTCTAACTTATTTTGAAAGTGCTGAGAAGGACTTACTCCATCCACATTAGCTCATATTGTGGCTCAGCGTAGGAGATCAACCTAAACCTCCCCTGGAGTAACTTGAGGCCATTTCCTCTTGTCCTCTCACCTGTTCCTTGGGAAAAGAGACCCACACCCCCCTCGCTACAACCTCCTTTCGGGTAGCTGTAGAGAGCCATAAGGTCTCCCCTCAGCCTCCTTTTCTCCAGGCTAAACAACCCCAGCTCCCTCAGCCACTCCCCATAGGACTTGTGCTCCAGACCTTTCACCAACTCTGTTCCCATTCTCTGGACCCTCTCCAGCATCTCAATGTCTTCCCTATACTGTGGTGCCCAAAACTGAACACAGCAATCAAAGTGCAGCCTCACCGGTGCCAAGTACAGGGGGACAATCCTGTCTCTAGTCCTGCTGGTTATGCTATTGCTGATGCAGGCCAGGATGCCATTAGCCTTCTTGGCCACCTGGGCACACTGCTGGCTCATGTTCAGATGGCTGTTGACCAACACTCCCAGGTCCTTTTCCACCAGGCAGCTTGCTCTCCCCAGCCCCTCCGCCACAAGCTTGTAGCGCTGCCTGGGGTTGTTGTGTCCTGAATGCAGGACTCAGTACTTGGCCTTGTTAAAGCTCATGCATTGGCCTCAGCCCATCGATCCAGCCTGTCCAGGTCCTTCTGAAGAACCTTCCTACCCTCAAGCAGATCAACACTCCCACCCAACTTGATGTCATCTGCAAACTTACTGAGGGTGCATTCAATCCCCTCATCCAGATCATCAATAAAGATATTAAACAGAAATGGTCCCACCACTGAGCCCTGGGGAACTCTACTTGTGACTGGCCGCCAACTGGATTTGACTCCATTCACCACAATCAAGCCTTTGATACAGTCCCCCATGACATCCTTCT